>JBCEWC010000857.1:7363-48144 GCA_038996855.1 Solanum aculeatissimum | reverse complement strand
AAGTTTTTGGAAATGGTACAAAATTGGGTAAGATCCACCAATGTACATAAGCCTTTAACGGATGAGTGTGGTAACAGGTAAAGCCTGAAGGTATTTCCCATCCCTGTCACGAGAGATGCCTTGTATCAACCATCTCTGTTTTCTACAAACACCCAACTTAGGAGCTATATATGCCAAAGGAAAGTTCAAAATGTATAAAAATATATTACCATTACAAAATAACAGCAAGAAAAAGAGATAAATACCACCTAATTACAGAGCATCTTAATGATAAAAGGCAAACAACTGCAATTTAAAAAAATAATGTTTTGACCAAGGGCATGCACCATAATACTGCAAAAGACGCGCAGATCAATGTGCAAAGTCTCTCTTCAGAGCATTATTTATCTACAAATGAAGGAAAACAGACTAATTTTGTCTTGATGGTCAAACTTATGCACATTAGGGCAACAAAGTTGTTACTAATACGACTACAGGCTTTATATTCCAATAGATGCTCTTCGTAGATTTTGTCCCATTAGAATCAGTTGCAGTCCTTGCTTTTATAACAAACAAACAATACAAGAGCACAAGCACAACTTCTGTTATGAAACACAGACCTTGAGTCACGTCTTGCTGGGGAAACCGAGCGCGAGTAAGCTGCCATAGAAAATTCTAGACCATTAATCTTAAAAGAAGAAAAAATACTTTTGACTCTCAACACTTGTTAAGAAACTAAACAATTATTTTAAAGAAATGAGTTGAAACTCTAACTGACAGTGATATCTGCGACTTGGTGGACTGCGTCTCCTGTCTCTGCCTCGAGCAGTAGGTCCACTAGTTAAACAGGAAAAGTAGTAGACTTAGATTCACTGATGTGAGTGAATAACACTTGAGCTGGAAAAGAGATTACATGATTACAACTTGAAGCAAACCACATAAATGTTGCACCTTGTGTGTAAAACCTTGCGCATTTCATGAGGGGTCTTTCGATTCTCTTCTGCAAAAACAATCCTAATTTCACGGCCACCAATAACTGTATAGTTTAAGTGCGCTTTTGCTTCAGCTGCATCTTCAGCATAACGGAACTTCACAAAGCCAAATCCTCGTGGTTCCCTAAATATAAGATTAGGAAAAGAAAAAGAAACAGACAAAATATCACAGTGAGTTTCGTTTTTCTTCTCAAAGAAAATCATAGTGCGTGCTTTTTTACTTCTAAAAAAATCAAAGTGAGATTTTTCTTTTGTTCTAGAAGAATCATAGTGAGCTCATATTTTTTTCCCTTTGCGCCTTGTTTCCATTTAAGCCCACGTTTTATTTACGCTTTGGGTTTAAAGCCCCAACGAAACCTTGGAGCTTTTTTTGCACTTTCTGCTTTTTACAAAACCTGTCTATACGAAACAAAAAGGATGGTAAGATAGTGAAGATTGATACTGCGAACACTAACTAGCTTGGTATCGAGGCTTAGTTGCAGTGTTATCAATCTTAGTGGTATCAACAAATAGCGGGACAAAGGGGAGACAGACCATTGATAGCTAAATATAGTACAAAATGAGAATCCATATAATCAAGGTTAAGGCATACCCAGTATGGTAATTCTTGGGCAGATAAACATCTCTTACGGGACCATAACGTTCAAAGGGGACCCTAAGATCTTCCGGCCTGCAGAACGAACACAAAATGATTAGCTTTGTCTTTTATTAACCCACATTAACTGATAAGCAGAAACCACTGTACAAAAACAGCAATTTCATTTTTTTTCTTATTCTATTATTTCAAAAGGTTCTATAGCCATCTAAAACATAATAAGTAGCTTAATAGCCCATGTGTATCAATTTCTGGAGATAAGATAGCTTATTCCGCAACATCACAATTAAACAACTTTTCTCTCGGAGGGAAGGCATAATAATGTTCATCTCTAATGAAGAATATAATGTTAGCTTCTACCACTGCTGCAAGGAGCAAGTATAGATGTCAGAGGTGTGGGATCGTGTTTGAACATGTAAGAAGTTTGTTACTAGAATAAAATATGGAAAAACAGATTTTAAAAGCAACCATTGTCTAATGGATAGGACTGAGAACTCTGATAAGAGAGAACTCGAGTAAGTGTTTGCATAATCTTCTTTTGTCCGAAGCTTAGTTGATAGATTGATCAGTCAATCCTTAATTATCTTTAGCAAATTCAAGTCAAAAAGATAACTTAAACAACTCATTGATCTGGTATTTCTTAGATCCAATATAGCACTGAGGTGAAGCTAGATTGCTCATTTTTCAATTGATCCAATTGTTTTGACGAAGCTGATCCCTGGTTTACCATGAGAATAAAAAAGTATTTGATGGATATTCAAATCGCAGTGATGTCATTGAGACAAGTTCAGGAGAGCTTTTATGGTTTGAGGGGAGCTCAAGTTAAAGGATGCAACACCTCTTTCAGTTTGAGATGTCCAAAATGTTTGAACACCATTCCGTCAACTCAATACAACTTCTATAAGTTTCAAGAATTCCAATTTATTTGTTACAAAATTATTTTGATTGAGAACTTTGATCTGAAGTTCCTCTATTGAACTGATATCTTAATCAATAGAATTAACATCAGACCACTGGGACCAGCACTCTGTGTTTTAAGTAGGAAATTCAGCAAAGGGAACAGATAAATGTATTACATATGACAACAGATATCATTATTATACATATACAAAGAAGGATTAACATGAGGACTGAAATAACTCAATCCCCAAAATCAAATTGAGGTTGACAAATGCATGATCTATAAAAGAGGCTCCCTGTTAACCAGTGCCTAGAGCAATAATAACCTGCAAAGCACGAATGTCATAAGAGCACCCCTCAAACAATTGAAAACTCCCTAAAACGCCTAACAAGGCGTTTGATTCAGACAAAGGCATGTTAAGCATTTCAATCACGACTCGCTCGATGAATTTAGGAAGCGAAACCCCAAAAATAGCTAGATGAGAACATCGATAAAAAAGGTTGGAATCCCCGCTGGAGTGACACTAGCCGCAGAGTAACCCGTATGCAGGACAGGACACCACTACCGTTACGGGGAAAAGCAAAATTGGGGAAGAGGGTTGATACCTGGCGCTAAGGGCGATATTACGAACGAGAAGGCCAGAAGGTGCCGAAGAGCGACGGTCTCGGAGCCGGTCACGGGGTTCGTCGTAGCGTTTGCGTCTGACGGGGCTGTAACTTCTGCTACGGCTTCGACTACGGCTTCTGTACCTTCCCATTACCCTCGTCGTCTCTCTGTGAAGAGAAAAATCCAAGACCCTAAGTTGATTTCCTTGAAATTGAAAACCCTAGCCCTAATTTCGGAGATAAGAGAGAAAAGGAAAAACCAAAATCATCCTTACATTTGGTCTTAGACACAAAATGACCCCTGTTCTTTCATGTAAAGCATAATGGGTCCTTTGGTTGCCAGTTGGGAAGTGACGGACCAAAATTGTTCTTCTATTATTTGACGAGGAACACTTTTGCCTAGAGTTGTCAAAATGGGCTAGCTCAGCCCCACTCAGCCTAAGCCTCGCGAGCCAAGAAATCTGAAGGGCTAGAATGGGTCGACCCTTCATTTGAAAGGACCTTGAAATGGTCAGCCCAGTCCAACTCTAGTAGGGTCGCGGGGCGGCCCTTTTTTAAAAAAAAAAAAATAATTTTTTTATCTAAATTTAAACTTAAAATTTCATCATTATATTAAAAAAAATTTATCATGTCTAATAAAATTATATGAAAAAAATATAATAATTACAATCATAATATGTATTATATATATGATTAGTGGTGCTTTTAATGATAATTTCATATACGAAATATATAACATCAAGAAATGAGAAGATTTTCAAATATAATATAACAAACAATGATCATGCATTTGAGTCATCTTACAACTAAAGAAAATAATAATTTTTTTGATAAATAAATAAGTAAAGAAAAATTGAAAAAATAAATGTGTAAACTAAAGAACAATTATGTCTTATAAGTTATAACTTTAATTATTTTAATTCAAATTAAATAATACTTTAGGTCCATGGGCCGATCCCGGCCCGATCTCGGTCAAGCCTCAAAGGTCAAGGGCTTAGTTGGGTCGGGCTTACAAGCCCTAGTTCTAAATAGGCTTAAAAAATCATATACCAATCCTACCCCAATATGGGTGGGGTTGGGCCGACCCCATGGGTCAAGTCCATTTTGACGGCTCTACTTTTTCCCTACAATAGATTTACTATAAAAGAGAAGTACTAAAAATATCTTCGAACTTGACACGTCCCTAAACTATTGATAGGCTTAAATACACCCCTCAACTTGGTGAACTTAGCTTAAATACACCCTCGAACTTGACACAAATTATTAGTTTCATCCCTAAACTACTATTGATAGGCTTAAAAACACTCTTCAACTTGGCAAATTAAGCTTAAATACACCCCTCCCATACCACATGGCAGAGTACGTGAGTACATTTTATTTACAACGCATAAAATATTAAAAAAAGACCAACTACTAGAATACTCTTTTTCTTCCCATTTAACCTTTCCTCCATTAATGGTGACCTCAAAGCAAGATCTATTTTTTTTTCATTCTCATTTTTAATTGTTTCATTCTCTTTCTTTTCCTGTTTTGTTTCTGATTATTTTTTGTCAATGTGGACTTCCGGCAACGTTAAAAATTTCATCGTCAGATGACAATCTCGTAAGAAGATTTTGAGATTGTAAAAATATGGCAGCAAATGAAGCTCTACAAAATTTCAAATCAAAATTTAATAAGTCACAGAAATATGAAGTTGAGGGGTGTTTTGAAGCTTATCAATAGTTTTGGGACGAAACCAATAATTCGTGTCAAGTTCGAGGGTGTATTTAACTTAGTTTGCCAAGTTGAGAAGTGTTTTTAAGGCTATCAATAGTTTAGTGACAAAACTAATAATTCGTGTCAAGTTTGAGGGTGTATTTAAGCTTAGTTCGCCAAATTGAGGGGTGTTTTTAAGCCTATCAATAGTTTAGGGATGAAACTAATAATGTGTGTCAAGTTTGAGAATGTTTTTAGTACTTCTCTCCTTACTATAATAATATAATAGTTAAGATGTGTGAAGATGTGCTAGCGAAGAGTGCGAGTGGTTGATTTTAGCATGAGGTAGGTCGAAGAAGAATTGAGGGAAGGTTATTAGATAGGACATGGCACATCTTCAACTAACTAATGACACGATCCTAGATAAAAAATATATAAAGGTTAGTGATGGAATAAAAGGTTAGTAGGCAGTCTAGTGGTGTCGTAACTCTAATAGTAGAATTTTTCTATCGCGTAATTTCTTTTTCCCCAATGTGCATTAGTACATGTTATTACTTTTGTTTTGCGCATTATTACTTTGTTGTCTCCTTTTCTTTCTTACTTCATATGTCAATTTCTCTTTTAATCGATGGTTTACTGGAAACTCTTGAGCAAATACGCCACATCATTGCTTTTCCTATGTGTAAAGCCTCAAAACCTCTCAATACATCAAAATCATGATCCACATGAGAACACGAGTTAATTGATACCTATAATGTAACACACAAGTTCGAATAAAATTGGGTCAAAAAATCAAGTCCAAAATTCAAAGTTGAAATTGAATTTTTTAAAAATCAATTATCAATAATACAAGAAACTCAAATTATAAATTTGGTTGAAAGCGGGGTCCAAGTCGACCCTCAAATCAACAAATTGTGATTTCTTAGCTTTAGAAGAAAAATTCTCAACTCCATTATCCATAGTCTTATAAATGTTAAACAATGAAATATATAATACATCAATGAAAAAATACCAACTAAGGAGTTAGAATTTTAACCCCATGGTGATATTTTGCATAGCTTCAAATATTTTTTCAATACAAGCTCAAAATCTCCTCAAATCAAATAAGAAGTCTAGGTTAAAAATTAGAATAGAAATTTGTCTGAATTTCATCAACTTTTGCAAATCCGAATGCAGTCTCGAATGAGTCCTTCCCAACCCGGATGTCTCATGAACATGGAATTCTCATCGCAGTGGTGAGGAAGAAGCACTACGCTAGATGACAGTAAATCTAAAAACAAGCATTAATTTCCTTGAAAATGAAACCTCAAAATTCGTTCAGTGTCTCTCAAACACAAAATAATAATGCAAATCAATCATAAAATATTTTGGACCTATCAAATCATCATTTTGAGGTCGTTGTGATCAAATATTGATTGTGGTCTACTCTAAACTTATGAAATGTTAGAATTTCATTCAAGGATCCAAAATACTCCTGAATATCTCATAAACCTTGCTAAATCTCATATGAGATTATAAAATATTTGATGAATTAGTTGAGCTAAAGCTCATTGAGTTGCCAGAGATGAAGTGTCCTAATGAATCTGGAAAAACTGGCGACCCGAACTATTACGAATATCCTAGACTTTTGGGTCATCCTCTCGAAAAGTTTTTTTGTCTTTAAGGACAAAGTCATGCAATTGGCTAGGGAAGAGAAGATTGTCCTTGATGATGAGAAAGCAAGTTCTAACCAAATCTCCATCACTTTTGGCTTGCTTGACCCAATCCAAATATATACCTCTAAAAAATAGAAGTCATTAGAGCCAAACAAAACTCAAACTAGTAGAGATAATGATGAAGATTGGATTATCATGACCGGGCAGAGACATAACAAGGCAAGTTTACAAAAAGAATTATCTAAGCAACCAACCAAAGGAAGGATGGTGAGGAGACCAACAAAGAAAACATCAGTCAAACATCCAAAGAAAACACATACAGAAGTGTATTACCACAGAAACCACAATGTCCTGTTACTTTTAGAGAGTTCTTACCGAGTTGATTTCACAAAAGGACTATCCAAGACAACATTGAGGCATCATGTTTTAATGTTGACAAAGAATAAACAACAGGTGAAACTCCATCAAAAGTGTCCCCCTTATCTTCTGAAAAGCTTATAGAACCTTTCCTTCAAGAAGTGCATGCATGTGACACAAAAAATCATATTTACAGACGATGATCTTCTATTTGGTGAAAGACTACATAATCACCTTTTGTATATGGTGGGTCACGTGCTAGAGAAGAGGATCAATAGAATCTTGATTGATGAAGGATCTGGAGTTAACATTCTGCCCATCCATACATTGAAAGAACTGGACATCATGACTAAGGAACTTAATGAAAGTCATAGGTTAATACAAGGATTCAATCAAGGGGGCAGAGGTCTATAGGCTCCATCAAATTAGAAATCTATATTATAGATTTTTGATCTATCACATAGATGCATGCGATCGATGCAAAAACTTCATATAATATCTTGTTTGGTAGGCCTTGGGTCCACGATAACAAAATTATCTCATCATCCTATTATCAATTTTTGAAGTATATTCAAGATAGAATTGAATGGAAAATAGTTGTTGATGATAATCTTTTCATTGAAGTTGAGTCACACTTTGCTGATGCAAAATTCTATTTGAAGAGTTACGTGATGAAGGAGGTAAATCTTGACGATGTCAAATCAACCAAGTCCAAAATGCTTGCCCATAAAAGGACTGATGTGGTTGTTAAAAAGGTCAAGGCCCATATTGGGGAGCTTGATTCATGTCCAATTAAAGGAAGATCATGTCCTCGAAAAAGAAGTCAACTTTTGTGCTCCGTTATGTTCCGAAGGTAAAGAAAGAGAGGGGTCAATCATATGACATTCAAGGAAATGTACTAGGAGGACTAACTCTTCCTATCAAACGCATTGATGCAATTAACTTGTCATCAAAGCTACTGAAAAAGTTTGTCCTTCAAAATCCACCACTACTCCCTACAAAATGTACAAAAGGCTTTGATCCAAATGCTTACAAGGTATTTGCAAAGGTTAGATACAACCCTAATGAGCCATTTATATTAGGGAAACTCCTATCAGATTATATTACCAGGAAAGCACACGAAGGTTTAGGCTATAGCCAATCACAGTGAGTCTGTATCTCCATAAAAAGGGCGAGTAGAAATTAAATCACTATAGAAGATGAGTCTTCTTCTTCTAACAAAAGATTTTCTGTCTTCAACCAACTTGGAAGACCCACTACAAGAACTTTTATGTTCAAGAGGTTGGGTCAATTGAAGAAAAAGAGTAACACGCGTCGAAGAAGTTACATAAGGGTGACAACACTTGCTTTGTCCATCCAAAAGGATATTCAAAGTACAATTACTTCTAGGATGAAGCATCGAGTAAAGCTTATAGTTTCATGTGAAAAGGTACTAAAGGCAAAGAGTCACAATGCATTGCTTGGTGTTGTCATATATCTGTCAATGATAATGATCCACAAGAAGAAGAAGACATTAGAGATGCTCTGCCAGAACTGGAAGTAGGAGTGAAGGAAACAATAGATCTCTTAAATGAAGTTAACCTTGGCACTGACGAATACCCAAGGTCAACTTACCTGAATACCTTTTAAGAAGTCGATGAAAAAAATGCTTATATGAATATACTCAAAGAATATGGGGATGTCTTCGGTTGGAGTTACAAAGAAATGTCTGGCTTAAATCCTAAAATAGTAGTCTATTAGTTGGCAATCAAGAATGGTGCTCATCCTATCAAGCAGGCCCAAAGATATTTTAGGCCAGAGTTGGTACCATTTGATCGAGAATGAAGTCAACAAACTTATTGAGGCAACCTTCATTCGTAAGGTTAAATATCCTACATGGATTTCAAGTATCATTCCCGTGAGGAATAAGAATGGTCAAACTTGAGTGTATGTTGACTTTAGAGATCTCAATAACACATGCCTAAAAGATGAGTTTCCATTTCCTATTCTGGAGTTGATGATTGATGCTACCACTGGTTATGAAGCAATATCATTCATGGATAGTTCTTCTAGCTATAACCAAATCCGCATGGCACCAAAAGATGAAGAACTCACTGTATTTTGCACCCCTAAAGGTATCTATTGCTACTAAGTATGCCTTTTGGCCTAAAAAATATTGGTGCCACATATCAAAGGTCTATGCAGAATATATTTAATGACTTACTCTACAAAAATGTTGAATGTTATGTTGATGACTTAGTGGTAAAGTCAAGAAAGTGGGTAAACTATTTGAAAGACTTAAGAATGGTGTTTGAATTGCTCTGAAGTTATCAACTAAGAATGAACCCATTGAAATATGCCTTTGGGGTTACTTCTGGCAAGTTTCTTGGCTTTATAGTGTGACATCAAGGGATTGAGATTGATCAAGCTAAAGTTGGTGCCATCTTGAAGATGCTCGAGCCTCGAGACATTCATGAGTTAAAAAGCCTTCAAGGAAAGTTAGCTTACCTAAGGAGGTTCATCTCAAATCTAGCTGGAAGATGCCAACCATTCAGTCATCTTATGAAGAAAGGCATTCCTTTTAAGTGGGACCAAACATGTAGCGAAGCTTTTGAAAGTATCAAAGTATATCTGGCGAACCCTCTAGTTCTAGCAGTCCCTATACCTGGAAAGTCATTGATACTCTATATTGTGGCACAAGAAAAGTCCGTAGGAGCCCTATTAGCTCAAGAAAATAGTGAAGGCAAAGAAAACTCCCTCTACTACTTGAGTAGAATAATGACACCAAATGAGCTAAATTATTCACCAATCGAGAAGTTATGTTTGCTCTAGTCTTCTCAATTCAAAAGATGAAGCATTATTTTCAAGCTCACGTCATTCGCCTCATTTTCAAAGCAAATCCCATCAAGTTTGTCATATCAAAACCAGTTCTTAGCGATCGATTGACAGGTGGTACCTTCAATTCCAACAATTTGAGATCGTATATGTCCCTCAAAAGGCTGTGAAGGGACAAGCATTAGAAGACTTCTTGGCAAACCATCTGATACCAGATGATTAGGAGTTAACTGATGAGCTTCCTGATGAAGATGTGATGGCCATTGAAATACAATCTCTTTGGAAGATGTACTTTGATGGGGCTACACATCGTGGTAAAGTTGGCACTGACGTGGTGTTTGTCACTTCACGAGAAGAGGTCTTACCATTCTCCTTTACATTGAAACAACATTTCTCCAATAATGTCATAGAATACCAAGCATTAATACTTGGTCTTAAAATAGTTGTTGATATGAAACAATTACAATTGCAAGTCTTTGGTGACTCTCAGTTGGTGATTAAACAACTTTTGGGAACCTATGAATTGCGCCCATATCACTATTATGCTAAAAAATTGATAGAATGGCTTAGAGATGTGACCCTCTAACATGTGACAAGAAAGAAAAAAAATAGTTGATGCCTTAGCTGTTTTAGCTTTAACTCTGACTCTTTTTGATCAAACGTAAGTTACTATCTGCCAAAAATGGATAGTATCACCGTTAGATGAAGACGAACATATAGAGAATAAGCTTGATTATGTTGTCGTAGTTTTTGAAGCCAACAAAGAGAACTGGCGACAAGTTATCATTGATAATCTATGTTATTGGATGCTTCCAGAAGATGCAAGAAGAAGGATTGACATTCATCATCATGCATGTTGTTTCCTTTACTATAAGGACACGCTATATAAAAGATCATTTGAGAGAATACTTCTTTGATGTCTGGGAAAGGAAGAAGCAGGATAAGCTCTTCAGGAAGAACATTTAGGAGTATGTAGATCACATCAATCTGGACCAAAGCTCCACTTTCATATAAAGAGAATAGGGTATTATTGGCCCACCATGGTAAAAAATTGCTCAGACTATACTCAAAGGTGCAATGCTTGCCAATTCGATGTAATTTTATACATCAACCTCCTAAAGTTTTATACCAATTATAACATCTTGGCCATTCGATGCTTGGAGATTAGATGTTGTTGGCCCACTACCAAAATCTTATGGTGGACACCTATACATCTTGGTTGCAACAGATTACTTCTCAAAATAGGTCGAAGTTATTGCTCTCAAAGAAGTAAAAAAGGAGAATGTTGTGAACTTCATTTGAGTGAATATCATTTACCAATTTGGCATTCCTCGATACATAATAACCGACAATGGCAAGCCATTTCATAATAAATTAATGAATAAGATTTGTGATCTCTTCTTCTTCAAGCAACGTAAATCTTCTATGTATCATGTTGCCGCCAATGGTTTAGCAAAAGCATTCAATAAGACTCTATGCAACCTTTTGAAGAAAGTGGTCTCTAAGTCTAAATGAGATTAGCATGAAAGAATGAAAGAAGCCTTGTGGGCATATAGGACAACATATCGCACAACTACATTCTATCATTAACACTACCAGCAAGATGAACTAAACCAGTTAAAATTGAAGAGAAATTTACCTTTTTTGGAGAAGAAACTGAGACGATGAGCTGAAACGGAAGCTTCCACCACAAGAACAGAAACTCACATGTAAGATTTGTATTTCGAGGTAAGAACGGTTAGTCACTCTAAAAAATTTTGGCCTCAGGGACCCTTAGATTGACTAAATTGTTTTTGGAAATTCTCTCAAAGAAATGGAAATTTCTATATGGTTTTTGAAGATGAAGAACCGTTTCTCCTAAAATGGTAGAAAAGAGGGAATCTATAGGGGTGAACTAGGGTTCAAATAGGGGAAAATTGAGGGATGAAATTGATGTTTTTAAATTCAAAATTTGAACATTGAGGATTTGGGGTCGTATGGTCGTTGTCGATGCTCGTTTTGGGGTTGGTTTACTACGTGTTTTTGGGGTCTTGCCTTTGTTGGGTTTCATTTTGTTGGTCAAAAGGTTGTTGGCATTGCTGCTTTTGCTTCGAGCTTTTGCAGGTTACCGTTTTGGGTTGGAGTCGTTGCTGGGGAAGAAGACGTGTAAGGCGTCTGAAAAATTTTGGGAGCGCGTGAAAGGGAGTGGTGTATTGTATGTGAGTATGTATATGTTTGTATTGATATGTTACCTGATTGATGGAGGTTTGGGCCGAGTATAAGCTGGAATTGAGCCAAAAATATGGTCCAAAATGGGACAAAAAATGACTCTGAAAAAGGGTTGAAAAAGAGTGAAATAAAGGTGCTGAATTTGGATTCAAAGGATAGCCAAATGATTGCAATTTTAGCCAAATGTGTTTTAAAAGATAACCAAATTCAATTAATTAGTTAATTCGGCTAAAAGTTAAATAAGATCAATTAATATTCTTTAATTATCGAGCTTCTTAATTCAACAAGATTAAGACGATTAACAAAAAATAAAATCTTTAGAAATGATTTTTGAATAATTATAAAAAAGTAAGAATTGAATATATAATTTTATATATTCAGAACTATATGAAAGGAAATATATATACTAACATAAAAAACAACTTAAAATATTTTTGAATTTTTCAATAATATAATCATTTCAAATTGTTAAAAAATGAAGAAGATCAATAATCAATTTATATTGTGGAGGGTCAAAATTGGGTATCAACATTCATTCCTTTTCAGATCTCTTCAAGTTATCTTTCTTAGAGTGGAAATGCATATTTATTCCTTCTCACTATAAGGATCTATTCAAGTTGTCTTTAATTTCTTTGGATGGGAATGCATATTCATCCCTTCTCATCATAAGGATCTCTTTAAATTTTCTTTCTAAGGGTGGAAATGCGTATCCATTCCTTCTTACCATAAGGAGCTCTCCAAGTTGTCTTTCTTAGGGTGGAATACATATCCATTCCTTTTCACCATAAAGATCTTTTCATGTTGTCTTTTTTAGGATGGGAATGTGTATCCATCCCTTTTCACCATAAAAATTTCTTCAAGTCACCTTTTAAGGTGAGGGCGCGAATCCATTCCTTCACAAGATCAAATTCTTGTGATACGATGAATCTTGAATTTATGGCCCTATAAAAAAAAGAAAAGGAGAAGAAAAACTACACATGCAAAAGAAAGAAAATTACGTCAAAAATAATTCTTGACCGTCAAAGGAAGTTCTAACAATCTACAACTTTCAAAATTAATGCTCATAAATAAAATAATACAGGGCTATTTATAGAGGAGCATGCGATATCCAACTCCTAATCAGAAACGTTATCAAAATTGTAGAAGAATTGGATGAAATCCTATTCCTAATGGAAAGGTGACTAAGTTACAAGTGGTGCACGAACGGTATCCTTTTGGGATTAGGACATTAGAATGATTGGAGAGTCAAAGTTGATAAACATTTTATCCCTTTTCTAATCCTCCAGTTTGATATAGCAAAGGCATCACGTGAATAGGACCAACATAGAGATCAAAGTTCTCTCTATTTTGATTGGTCAAGATTTTATGGAAAAGGACAAAATGAATTAAGTTTTGCACTTTAAATTCTTGCTCCCCATTCTAATCATGGTGCATTAATTAAAATATATGCAGGGCATGATATACAAATTATCATATGAAATTAATACTTTAAGTTTATTCTTCAAAAAATAAGATATTTTGATAAGACTTAAAGTGGAAGCATTTGTAATTATATCAAAATTATTAAAATATAATTTTTTAATAAATTTTATAAAATAATTTAAATGTATTAAATTAAAAATATATTAGTCTAAATGAATATTGTGAATTAATATAATTGGATTAATTAATTAAGTCTAATAAAATATGAATTTAATTAAAAAGCTCAAATTCATTTATTTGGGCTACAAAAAATAACTCACTTTACTAGGTTCAATATCCTCTCATCTTAGAGGCCCACTTGATGCCACGTGTCGAATGACATTTCATGCCAAATCAAACAAAGAAGTCAATAGGATCATGACATGTGTCAAAATGACATGACATTCATATCTCAATCAAACACCAATAAAAATATGTCACATGTACAAGTGATGTGTTCCGACCAATCAAATATCATCATGTCACTTGAAAGGAAACCTATTTCTATCACTTTTCATGCGCCATATCACCTTAAATCTGATTGGCCAGAAAAAAGTCTGATTCCATCATAACTCCTCTATTCTACAACTATATATAGGGGTACTCATAATTCAGAATTCACATACAAGAATTCTAACAAGAAGCCAGAGAGAGCTCGTGGATCAAATGCCGCAGATTTCTCTATAAGCAATAAGAATTCAAGAAACCAAGAATCAAGCATTTAAGTTCAAGAACACATCGAGATCAAGACCATTATATTAAAAAACAAGCCCAAAAGCCTTTGAATTCAAGTACAAGTCATGATCAAGTTCAAGTTCAAGTCCATATCAAGTTCAAGTTCATCAAATTCATAAATCAAGATCAAGACCACTGAATTCAAGAACAAGCCCAAAAGCCCTTGAATTCAAGTACAAGTCAAAATCAAATCAATCAAGTTTTATAAGATTCAAGATCAAGCTAAAGAGCCCTTGAATTTATATTTGTAAAGGTGAATCGGAGGATTCATAGAGATTGCAGAACTCACTCCTTGAAATAAAATACTATGATTGTAGCAATATTTTTCGTTCCTTGAATATTATTTTACGATGCGAATTTTATTGTCATATAGACCTTTTTAGGAGAATTCATAACAGACAACAAGTATATAGGAAGGGACTGTAATACATTAGCAATTAAGATGCATCTTCTACCCTATGTAAGCAACTTACCATACCATGTCATACCATCACTCTATTCCTAATTTTTAAAATCAGTCCATCAAAATGGCATTTCTTCTTTCTTCCATATATCATTGGGTAGCCCAAATATGTTAATGGAAAAGATCCAATAGCTATTCCAGTCAACCTTCTCAACTGATTCCTCACCCTTATAGGTACCTTTTCATGCAAATACATAAATCTTTTGTGCAGGTTAATTAATTGTCCTGATGCATTTTCATACTGTCTTAGAACCCCCATTATTCTTCTAATAGATCTCCTGTGGCCAGAGCAAAAAAGGACTGTATCATCCGCATATGATAGATGATTTATTTTCTCACTCTACTTAGGCAAGCCATAACCTATGAAATCTTTCCCATCATTTAATCTATTTAGGCTCCTTGCCAAATTGCCAAAGCTTTAGCAACAATGATAAACAATGTAGGTGATAATGAATCTCCCTGCTTAAGTCCTCTTGAAGAAGAGAAGAAACCATAATTCTTTCCGTTCATAGCAACAGTAAACCAGTTGTTGGAAATGAGCCACCACACAATGTCAATCAACCTTTCTGTAAAATCAAATTTTCTCATCACTTTTATAATGAAAATTCATGACACTCTATCATATGTCTTTGTCATATCCAATTTGACAATAATATTGTGATGCTTACTTCTTCGGCTGATGTCTCTAATAATCTCGTGGGTAATAATACATTCTCTGTTATACTTCAACCTTTCATGAATCCTATTTGATTTTTGGATATCAATTTAGACATTACCTCCATAATTCTTGCATGAATTACATTTGAAATGACTTTATTGAGGAAGGTACTCAAACTAATAGGCCTTAAATCCTAGAACCCTTGACTTGTTCCTTTTTTGGTATTAGAATTGTATGTGTGATGTACCTCGACATTTTCCATCCACAAAAGAACGCAACTATCATTTGAAATATGTCATCTTTAATAATTAGAATCAAGCTTAACAATCAGTTGGTCAAAAAAAAAAAAAACCCAAAGATTATCACTTTAATTGATTTTTAAAATACCTATATCAAATATGATGAAATAAAGTGGAGAAAATTAAACGATTTTAATTAAGAACAATGGAGAAAAGAAAAAGAACGATGAAAAAAATTGAAAAACTAAGTGATTTATATCTCACTTTTTGTTAAACCGATAAAAATACCAGCAGCCTAACTATAGAATGAAAAATATTGACATGGTTATTTAATGATGGAAAGTCAGCAAGATTAGTGGGCTAATTTAAGAGTTACAATTTTAATCCACCACAATCAGATTGGAATCCAAGGAAATATGCATTCAATAGGTGAATATTACTCCCTCTGTTCACTACTCATTAGATGTCAAGTTTTGACTTGACACATCTATTAAGAAAATAATGATTAGTGTAGTGAGATTACTATTTTACTCCTATTAATTGATATGAGTATTCATTAAAGTCATAATTAAAAATTTTAATACGTTTAGTACTATTAATACAATGGAAAGTAGAAGTGTTTCTTGATTTAATTAAATTTATGTTATTTAGTTGAATTTAAAGTAAAATAAATAATAAAAAAATGTAGCCACTTTTTATTTGGTTGTGTTCAAGTAATTTTGGAGGGAAGTAATGTAAACTTTTACTTCAACATTTGGAATATAATTTTTTGTAACAATTAAAAATTTTCCACCAAAATATTTCATTATAAAAATTTCTCCTATGAAATAAGAAATCAAACAACTATGAATACAAAACGGAATCAATCTTAGAGTATAAAATTTGTTCAATTTTTTTCCATAGAAACTTAGTAATTGAAATGCTCCTTTGGGGTAAATTAAGGGATTATGTCAATTGTTATAAATTGTCTATGTACTCTAAGGATGAATTGATCATCCAAGATTTTCAAGAAGTTTTACATTTTTCAAAAACATTGACTTTATAAATAAATTGAGGGTAAAATAGGTTTTAAAAAAATTGAGATATTGTATTATATTCCTATTTGAAGGCTAAAAATTATATCAATTCTAAATGTATAAGAAGAATACTTCAAATAAAATCATTTTTTCATCTTTTTTTAATTATTATATTATTATTTTAACAATATTAAATATTGATTATACTAAACACAATAAAATTAAATGAAAAAGATTTTATCAAATTCTTTTTCCAATTATAATAGACTCGATTAAAAAATGAATAATTAAAAATTTACAAAAATCCCAAAAAATAGGCGAAAAAAATTCAAAAAATGTCCCTAGAAAATGGTTTGAAAAATAGCAACAAAAAAAGAAAAAAGCCCCAAAAAAGGGTTTAAAAATAGGCAAAAAAGTTGTCCAAAAAAAATCCAAAAAATGAAAAAAAGAAGTCAAAAAAAAAGACAAAATTATTAGTCAAAAAATAATTTTAAAAACAGGGAAAAAAACCTGTAAAAAAAAGCAAAAAAAATAGTAAATCCTAAAAGAGTTCCAAAAAAATAAGCAAAAGGATATCCACTACAAAAAATTTAATTTACTATTTTTTTAAATAATTATTATTTAACTAATATCCAAATATGTAATATACATTTGACGTATTATATTTTATTTCTATTTGAAGTCTAAAAATCATATTGTATGAGCTTAAATTGATGAGTACAAAATCTCATGTTCTTACTTTTCATTTTCTCCTTCCGAGTAAGTCTTTATTTGACTCTCACTAATTGATATAATAGTATTGTAATTTGAATTTGTTGGACTTCAATGCAGATTATGAACATTGAATGAATAATTAAAAAAAATGTATACTCTTGTGACAATATTAAGATTATAAACATCAGATGAATAATTAAAAAAAATGTATACTCTTATAACAATAATAAAAAAAATTCAAATATTTATAGTATTCAATTTAATAATATTGACATCACACACACTTGCAACGCATATACGCTAAACTAATTATATTAGTAGTATGAATTAAGATGCTTGGTAGAACGACTTCTGGTGGCAAGGAAAGGTCGAAATAATAGGTAGAAGAATAATTGGAATTTGTAGTACACAAAATGTCGTCATTTTTGTTCACCTATCTCTATCATATATACCCCACACTCCATTTTTCGCTTTTACATTCACAATTATCCCCACTTACCTTTCTCTCTTTAATTTGATGACGTGAATATAATTTATCTATCTTTTTTAAAAAAAAAATATTTCAGTCAAATTAAGACACGTTCGATGTTGATTGGTAAATTTTTTTGTATGTACTGGGTATTTACATCAAGACAATATACATGTATGTCCAATGTTTGAAATTTTAAGATGCCATTTGGTTATAAATATATTTGGTAAAAAATTGAGAATTGATATTTGGCCATATAATTTATCATTACTCAGTAAATATCCAATGTTCTCAAGTTTTTAGATCAAATTCTAGTATTTGTAAATTTTTAAAAATTATCCTGAAACACCCATCATCTATTAATCTCGATTAATATATATTCACAATCAATTCTAGTATTCTTGCATATGTTGTTATTTTTGTTGTTGTTTATTGTCATCAATTATGTTATAAGATCATTTTTTAAATGAATATGTTCATTATAAAATTATACAAATTTATAGATAATTCTAATAATTTTTAGAACTTATGTGTATAAATCATATTTTTTTTTTAAAATAAAATATTTCTCCTAAAATTATAGTCAAACGTATGGTGAAACCTCACCCAAAAATGACTTGCCAAAAATATTTAGAAATTTATGGTTAAACCTTCCATATAGCTAAATATAGACCTTTTCTTTAATCATGATAAATTAACATATATTTTTATTTTATTAAATCACTTAATCATAATCAATTGCATTCATTTGATGTAAGCATCAAATGCAAATAAGATTTTAGCATAAAAATACTAGTATATGGTGGTTATTAGTTACTATTCCTTTTATTTCGTTAATAACTATAACACGTTGAATACAAACATTTTTTGAAAAAGAAAAATAGTCATTGAAGAGTCATAAATTAAAGCACAATTATACCAAATGCACACACACAAACACACACATTATAAATACATATGTCTGGGTAGCTATGTCTTTTTCTAGAAACTCATTTATGCACAAGTGATTGAATACATCACAAAGCTGATTACATGTACACTGACTTTTCCATGTATTTATAATGTGTGGCTATGTTCGAATACATTGGGTACATCAATGCATTTTTTATATTGAATATATAAAATGAATATTAGATACACTAGAATTTAATTTTGAATTCCCTAGAAGAATTGATATACATAGAAATATTGGATATGGAATACATAGATACATGAAATGCAAAACACATATACAGAGAAGTAGAGGGGTTAGAAAGGAAGATAGGCAATTGAGCGAGCCAGAGACGAGAGAGGATAGAGGATAGCGATATTCACTGGATATAATATATCTAAAAGTAAATATATTGTATCCAAATGCAACTCGAACAAAATACATAATTATTGAAACTATGAATGCATCGATTAATCAAACATATATATTATGTACTTTATGAAAGTAGATCTCATATATTTTAGAAGACACACGTCACGACCCAAAAATGGACATGATGACACTTGCTCAATCCCACCATAACAAGTCAGCCTAAACTCAACGAGAAACAGAAATAATTTGTGAAAGTATTAAATAAAGTAGATAACTAAAAATAGAAATCTTCACAAGCTTAAATACCACCCCAAGGATTGGTTGTCACGTGTACAAGCCACTAGCAATACAGAAAATCAAAAAAAGTACAAGCTTGAATTGTCTTTCTTCTTGAATAGAACAAAGCATAAAAGAAACAAGAACAAGAGAGTCAGTCAGATGTCAATAACTACCTCTCTAAATCTCCTGGGAAGCCACAGATGATCAAGGAAAAATACTACTCATTATCCGAGCTCAGAACCTACACAAGTGTAGAAACAAGGGGTAAGTACCAAAAACAACACGATATACATCAAGTCAACTAACAAAACAATGTAATTTCAATAAAATACACAAACTCCTTTCATCCCAACCAACCTCCACAACTACAACCTGCACAAAAAAATCAGCCCAGCAACACATAGTACACAATCAAGATAATTTTCAGAATATCACAATTAAAAATCACAAGCTACAACTCACAAGTGATAACACAGTCAATCACAGGAATAACATCATGCCACACAAGAATATACAAGGATGAGATGCAATGTTTATGCAAGGATGAGATGCAATGACCTCGGTATCATAACCTTACTAGAAAATACCTCAATATTACAACATTATCATTAATGACCTAGGCATAATATCATCGCCGACAACAACCTCGACATCACAATATCACTAGTAAAGATCTCGGCATCACAATCTTATCGGCAATGACATCGGCATTACATCTCGACCAGTAACGACCTCAACCCCAATTTTCACTATCTCACTCATATCAATATTCAGAACCAATGCAAGTATGTGTAACATAGAATGAATGAACATGAGATGAAATCTATAATGAAATTCACTCATAATCACCAATCACAATAACATATCTCAATATAGAATTTACATCACGTAACCACTATTACGACCCGATTCCAGTCATGATAGCTCCTGCTAGGTCCTAACTGCAGGAAAGCCAAAAACCCAACCCAAGGGAACTTTTTGTAGAATCTAGTTCAGTCCATATCAACATAGTAATAACATCTAGCGGAATCTACCTAGAACCTGGAAGTCAGTTGTACATAATCACAGTAAACGAAAGAAACATATAGCCAAAATATAATATAATATATATATATATATACACAACTCAGAGTGCTCCTATAAATACATACTACTATAGAACATGGTCAGAGTTTGACAACAAAAGATGGCCAATCAAAAGAAAGAAGACTGTGATGAAATCAAAATTGTTGATGCTTACCAAAAGTACTCTACTGCGCTCCCAAATCCTCATAGATCAACCCCCCGACTAGTACCTAGACCTGCACCATGGGAAGATGCAAAAGTAGGAGTGAGTACCAGAAAAAGTCACCTAGTAGGCATCATCGAGTGACTGAGTGAAATAAATGCATAAGGAAGCTCAAATGTATCTAAAAGCAGTAGACTCATCAGATCACCCCGTAACCTCAACTAAACCACACACAACATAATCGGAATACACCATTTGACGAGAACTGAGGGAACCCATATCATAACTGCCATCAAACCAGAAATACAATACTACACACAGGTGTAAGGCCCTACTATCTATGCTTATACGTCACCCGAGCTCCCATAAGCCCGAAAGATACATCTGCGCTCAATGTAACCGATAGAATCTTACAGAACCACTATTAAATCCCATAAAACCATCATAGAGTCTCGCTCTCCACATCATCAGGACACGGGTCAGTTGTGCGTGGGTGTAAGGCCTTACTATCTAAGCATGAACGCCTCTTGGACCCCCCATAAGTCTAGAAGGTATACCCACACACAATCAGGGTGTGAAAAGGTGAGTGGATCCATGAGTAACAATTGGTCCCTCGGCCCCTAACATCACAACAGTAATAAGATCCTCGACCCCTTCTGACCTGGCCTCCGGTCGGGCAGCCAGCTAGGGCCAAGTGGCCTGACCATAAATATACGGTGGGGTATATCCACCGCGGGAGGAAAAATCCCCCTAATATCATCAATAGTGTCACAACAATAGAGTGTCAATCATGGAGACTTTCCCTACAGATTATCAATCACGAGGCCCAACCCTACAGAATATTAGTCACAGGGCCCAACCCCAAAGGATATTAGTCACGAAGCCCAGCCCCAAAGTAAAGAAAATTGCTCAAATCTTTTTAGAATTGGAACCCTAGTCTCAGACACTCGGATGTTACCATCAGAGAATGAGATCACAGGAAGCGTCACCCAGGGTCTCAAACACTTGGATGCGGCCATCGGAGACTTGAACAACAGGGTGTGTCATCCAGGTCTCAAAGCGTAGCATTAGAAAATCTCCCTCTCTCTAGCTCAATCAGATCCATATCCCCTAATCATGTCACCTCTCCCAAGTCACAATAATAACTCATGCTCAGGGCCACATCAACATAACAGTGTATAAACCTCAATAATCGGTATAAAAATAGGCTCGATTGGAAGTCATGCCATAATCTATCCCATCACAAGTAATGGAGGTAAAAGTGCAGTAATAACAGGAATATTACAAGTACCCACAATAGATAGGCCCAACAGAAACATAGTATGTCAGTAATCAAGTCATAATATGGCAAGAAATCAACAAGTGAACCCATGATCATCATATCGTAGTAATATCAGGAAATATACACCTATAGACATCAGTTTAGATCAGAATACATACCTGCCCACAATATTGGCCCATATACGATCCTTACTAAGCCTCTCTTCAATTCAACAGTACTGACACGTATACATACACACATTAAAATTATAATATTCACAGCCAACTATGCAGATCACAACCCCATAATCACAACACAAAGCATATCAAACAATACTGACAAATCTCATACATTTCAAGCTCAGAATGTATATAATTCCACTCAATCTAAGATTTTTTTTTAGGAAAACGTAGTCTACCTAGAAAATGTTGCTTGATTTTGAATAAGTCCAATCGTGTTTTTCCTTTTCTAACAGCCTCTCACAGCTGCTCCGCTATTAAAATACAATTCACAATATCAACCCGATCAATTTGGCTATATTATCTTAAAAAAACGGCCAGAATTAGACATAAAGGGCCAAAAATAAGAAAAATAGGCCCCACGCCTGAAATCCCAAACAAAAATTCCAAACACAACACCCACGGTATCTCAAGCCTGCAGCAAAAAATCTAGCCCAAAACAGGCCCCTGAAGACTGAGAAAAATCCCTAAAACAAAGTTAAAAACTTTTACTGGAAGAACATTCTTTTCAAAACTTTATCGGTCTAAATTCTCAAAAATCAGACAACTACGACCAACACCTAAATAATCATCACATTTCCCACAAACGTAGAACAACTTAGGCTCAAATTTCATTCAATTCCGTCAAGATTCAATTACGAATTCAATATACAAAGTTTTTACCAAAAACGAGAGCAATAACAGTTAAAATAGGAAAATTAACTCGAAAAACATGTCAAATCCCAAAATTAGCTTCACCACAATGATCCTTGCAAAAATTTGAGTCACGTAGAACTTTGAATCACCAAAATTGGAGCTAAAATGAGCTTTTTACAAGCTGGGGAAATGGAGAATGAAGGTTGATTCGCGTTGGGGTGAAGGTTGATATATAGGCTTCACCCCTTCTCCGCGAATGCGGGCCTAGGATCGCAAACGCGATGCCTTGGCTCAGCCAAGCCTCCGTGAATGCGGAGCTCTGGTAGCTTTCAGTCCATGATTGCGCCTCACGCTCCGTGAAGATGGAGGGTTAATTATCTGGTGTTGCACCAACAATTCACCAAATTTCTCCAGGCCATTCCCGAGGCTCTCAAAGTCCAATTTCTACAAACTAACAATGTAACCACATTGATTTCAATATTTCAAATCTAATGGGATAGTAATATTTCCCAACAGAGCCCTCGATGGAAAAATGAGTACCCCAATTCCTTCCGGCTAAAATAAGCTAAAAGAACTAAAGGGGTCAAAATGTCACCGGATGACCTTGACAACTAGCGGGAGGTCATTACACACTATTTTTGACATTCTAGAGCTGACCGCGCAATCAGCTTTTTATTCCGAGCGCAGTTAAGCTAGGTTTTAATAGAAACACACTTTTTAGCTTTTGATTGAACTCATTCTGCAACTTTCGACTCAAAACCACACTGGAACCCTACATTCTCAAACCAACCACCCTTCTAGCATAATTCGACTATTGCACAACTAATGGAACTGTCAAAATCTCATTCTGAGGCCATCTACCGGGGTTTTATCAGAAAACACATTTTAGTAGTTTTAATTTCTCGTTAACCTGCAAACTTGCACAATTCTCAATTAAAACCCCCAAAAGTCATTCCTACAGTCCCAATAGGCCATAATAAGTCTGAGTCAACAATACCAAAGCTCATAACAACAGAAAAACACAAAAAGCATAGAAAACATAGAAACAACCTACAGGGTTATTACAACATCCCCCACTTATAAGACTTTTGTCCATAAAAGTAAAGTAACGGCGTACCTGATAGCTCAAATAGGTTGGGTGTTGCTCCCGCATCTATGCCTCCATCTCCCAGATAGCCTCCTTAATCGGACGGTTTCACCACTGTACCTTAACCAACGGTATGACCCTGGAACGCAACTATCTAGTATCCCTGGCTAAAATAACACATGAGACTCATCTGGAAAATACCGACGCAACATCGATACATGGAACACCAGATGAATAGCAGAGTATGTCGGAGGTAGGGCTAACTCATAAACAACTGGACCAACTCGCCTTAAGATCTCAAAAGGACCAATATATTGTTGGATCAACTTACCCCGTCTCCCAAACCGCATGACCCCTTTTAGGGGTAAAAATTTTAGACATACCCGGTCACCAACCTCAAACTGCAAGAACGGATGTCTATGGTTAGCATAACTCTGGTGCCGACTCTGAGTTGTGCTCAGTCTATCTTGAATAACTTGTACACTCACCAGGGGATCCTACAATAAATCTGTACTGTACAGACTCGGCTCTAAAGACTCGAACCACCCAACTAGAGTACGACATCATCGACCATATAAAGCCTCAAATGGGGCCACTGAATAATGGTATGGTAGCTGTTATTATAAGAAAACTCAACTAACAGTAGAAACTAGTCCCACTGACCTCCAAGCTCTAACACACAGGCTCGTAATATATGCTTCAAAACCTGTATAGTGCTCTTAAGTTGTCCATTAGTCTAGGGTGAAATATTGTGCTCAAATCAACCCAGGTGCCCAACTCACACTGAAAGGCCCTCCAAAAGCTGGAGATGAATTGTGATCCTCGGTCAGATATGATCGATATAGGCACTCCATGCAACCGAACTACCTCATAAATATAAACATGAGTTAACTGCTTAGCATTGAAGGTAGAACGAACCAGAATGAACTGTGTTGACTTAGTCAGCCGATCAACTATCACCCAAATGTTGTCATAACCCCTGAAAGTCTAAGGAAGCCCTACAACAAAAGCCATAGTCATACGGTCCCATTTTTACTCAAGAATGGGCAACGGCTGAAGGGTACCACCGGGTTGCTGATGCTCAGCCTTTACCTGTTGGAAACTAAGGTAACACGACACATAATCTGCAATATCTCTTCTCATACCATCCCACCAGTAATCCTGCCTCAAGTCTCGGTACATCTTAGTTGTGCCTAGGTGAATAGAATATTTTGAATCATGTGCCTCTTGAAGAATCAACTATATCAAATCCCCCACTCTAGGAAAGCCTAATCGGTCATCAAATTTGAGAACCCCATCTGAACCAACTGTAGCCTGACCCCAATACCCTGTAACACTCTATCTCAAAGACCTACTAAAGACTCATCCTCGAACTGATGTGCTCGGATTTGATCAACCAATGAAGACTTAGCCCTACCAAAGGCCAATACTCAACTGGAATCTAAAATATCCAATCAGACTAACCGGTTAGCTAGGTATTGAATGTCTGAAGCTAACGGTCGCTCCTCAACTACCAAGTATGCTAGGTTGCCCATACTCACTGTCTTCCGACTCAAGGCATCTACTACTACGTTTGCGTTGCCCAGATGGTATAAAATAAAAATGTCATAGTCAGCCAACAACTCAATCCACCCTCTCTGACGGGAATTAAGGTCCCACTGAGTCATAAGATTTTGTAAGCTCCAGTGGTAGGTATAGATATTACAATGCACACCATATAGATAATGTCTCCACATCTTGAGCGCAAACACTACTGCCACCAACTCTAAGTCGTAAGAGGGGTAGTTACACTCGTAGGTCCGCAATTGATGAGAAGCATAAGCAATAACTTGACCCTGCTGTATCAATACACAACTCAGCCCAACATGAGAGGCATCACAATATACCACAAAGATCTCTCCCTCAACAGAGAGGGTCAGAATAGGAGCAGTAGTCAACAACTCTTTCAACCTCTGAAAGTTGGCCTCACACTCATCGGACCACACAAAAGGCATACTCTGGTGAGTCAATCGAGTCAATGGAGCGGCAATAGTGGAGAAGCCCTTAACAACCACATGTAATACCCTACTAACCCAATAAAACTCTAAATCTCTATCATTGAAGTAGGCCTAGGCCAGCTATGAATCACCTCGACCTTAGACGGATCCATACTAATACCCTTGCCAGACACCACGTGTCCTAAGAAAGTCTCAGACTTAAGCAAGATTTCACACTTAGAAAACTTAGCATACAACTTGCGATCCTAGAATATTTGAGACACAAGATGGAGGTGTTGGGCATGCTCCTCGTGACTCGACGAATAAACTAGGATATCATTGATAAACACCATAACAAAAGATCCTAGATACAGTCAAAATACCCAAGTCATCAAGTCCATGAATGTTGCAGGGGCATTGTCAACCCAAAAGGCATGACTAGGAATTTTTAATGCCCATGACGAGTCTGGAACACTGTCTTTTGAACATCGTCTGCCCAGATCCTCAACTAATAATACCTCAATCTCAAATCAACCTTAGAAAACACTAAGGCCCCCTACAACTGATCAAATAAGTCATCAATATGCGGTAGAAGATAACAGTTCTTCACCATCTCCTTATTCAGTTGTTGATAGTCAATGCACATTTAGAGAGTCCCATCTTTCTTTGTCACAAACAACACAGGATATCTTCAGGGAGAAACACTCGATCGGATAAATCCCAGAACTAGCAAACTCTGAAGCTATAAATTGAGCTCCTTAAGCTCTATAGGAGCCATCCGGTACGGAGGAATAAATATGAGCTTAGTGCTCGGCTCGACCTCTATAGTAAAATCAATCTCCCGCACAGGCAGCAACCCAAGCAAATCTGCTAGAAACATATTAGGAAACTCACACAGATCCGGTATGAACTCTATAGAAGAAGTCTCAACTATCAAATCACGCACATAGGCCAAATAAGCTGAACAACCTGTCAATATCAGTCTTTGGGCTTGAACATACAGTATAATACCTATCAAAACCCGACTCATGGATCCCTGCAAAACCACTGGAGGTATCTCCGGTATCGCCAAGATAACAGTCTTGGCGTAGTAATCTAATACAGCATGATGTGGGGTCAACTAATCCATACTAAAATGAGATCAAAATCAAGTATTTCAAGAAGTACCAAATCAGCACAAGTATCAAAACCCTGAAAAGTGATCACACAACCTCTACAAACCTAATCTACTATAAGTGAATCCCCCACTAGGGTCGATACTCAAATCAAAAAGGAAAGTGGTTCAGGATTCACACCCAAGCAAGCAACATAATACATAGAAACAAATAAAAATATGGAACCTGGTTAAATAAGGCTAAAGTTGGTTGCTTTCATACAAAAATCATACTTGTAATGGCCTCATTAGAAGCCTCAACCTCGGCCCATGCTGGTACGACATAAAAATGGCCCCGACGGCCTCCCCCTCAAACATCACTGCCACCTCTGGCTCTACCACCCCTGACGGGCTCTCTAGTACCCTGTTGATCACTCTACTGGTCCCTGTACTGATCATTCTTGCGATCAAGGTCTTGACCATTGCCTTTGCCACCTGGTGTAGGAGTTGACCTACCTGACTGTGGGTAGGTAAGTCTTTCTCTCTGCTCTAGATAGTCTCTAAGCTAATGATCTAGTGCCCCGTACCCAAAATAACCTGATACAACTATTTTTGCAATCACAATCATACTGACTCGATCCAGCCATCTTGGAACCCTGACTACTCATTGAAGACGTCCCAACCATCCCTGAAGAGATCGAGTCACGCTCCCTCTAGCTGTGCCTGGTAGGATAAGAGAAACAACCTTTATGAGAAGTACCCAGACCCTAATGGCCACCCTCAGAAGTCTGCGATGATGCCTAGTATAGATCAATTCTTCACTTATATACCCAACATCTCTCTTGTATTTTATCAATATGGGACTTCTCATTTCAAGATGGGTTGTTACATCATTTTAGACTATTTTCGACATTCTGGAGCTGATCGTGCTATCAGTTTCAATTCTGAGCTCGTTAAGCTGGGTTTTAACAAAAACACACTTTTTAGCTTCAGATTGAACTTATTTTGAAACTTTCGACTCAAAACCATACTGAAACCCTACATTCTCAAACTAACCACCCTCCTAGCACTATTCTGCCATTCCAAAACTAATGAAATCGTCAGAATCCCATTTCGAGGCCATTTACCATGGTTTTATCAGAAAACACATTTTAGCAGTTTTAACTTCTCGCTAATATACAAACTTGCACAATTCTCAACCAAAACCCCCCAAAAGCCATTTCAACAGTCTCAACAAGCCATAATAATTCTGAGTCAACAATATCAAAGCTCAGAACAACAGAAAAACATAGAAAACACAGAAACAACCTACAAGGTCATTACAATCACATTTTCAATTCAAGTGTTACAACACCACACCAATTCATATTTACTTTTAATCATCCTATTTTTATAATATTAAAAAGATACTTCATGAATCACACATAGAAGAAAGAAAATTTTTAAGAATTCTATGAGAATTACAAAGTTTTGAAAGTGCACTTGCCTTAGTCGAATCACGATCAATAAACACTTGAGTCTTTCCCTTTCGAATAGAATCTATAGTACTACGATCTAGTCAAATAATAATCACAATAAGATTTTGAAACCAATAACACCTAAACTACTATATGTCTAGGTTAGATCCAAAGGCTTACCCAAATCTATATATCAAAATTTCTAAATCGTATTATGATAATTAGAAATAAAAAGTAACCTAAAACTAATGGCAGACACAATCTAGTAATAAGCTCAACTAAACGAAGAACCAATGCACTGAGCAGAAGTGTGAAAATAATGAAAAGACATGTTTTATCATATAGAAAGTAGTTTCTAACCACATGTAAAAGTTTATTTAATTTAGTTGTTTGTCACCATCTGGAAGGACAGTTTGCAATCTTTCTAGTTACCTATATTACCCCTAGCCTTGTCTTCTTCTTGTGAATGTGCCAGCTAGGAACAGTTACGCATAATTCTTCTAATTCTCAACCTTACAAATTATCTAGTATTCATAGTGTAGGAAATTTCCATGCCAACTTAGTGGCAATTGAAAGAAGGAGATTACCTGAAGCATTTGTCACTGCACCGCGGAAGATAAGTCTCACCAAAACCTTTGTTCTTTTCTTTTCTGAATAAATTAATTATATACTAAATGTGATAATCCTACTAATTTATTTTAATATATATAATCCAAGGTGTATATGGTAATAAATAAATACAAATTAACCTTTCAATTAGATTAGTTATCTAACTTTATTCGTAATTTCAATAATCATACTTATTGAGTAGTCTGAAATACTCGTTTAAAATTTACGAGAAGGATATTTTAAGAAAACTAGAGGACTAATTCTCAAAATAGCCTAATCGGTCATTACATTATCACTACTAAAAATCATGTTCTTCCTCGAACATAAGGTAAAAGAAAATACCTAAAGCTTCGAAAAGATAAAGATATTTAGCACGTATGTCAGACTCCGTCTCCCAAGTCGCCTTTCTAATTGGGTGGTGCTTCTATTGCACTTTCATTGAAACAATCTCTTTGTTTCTAAGCCTTCGAACATGTCTATCCAAAATAGTTATAGGCTCCTCCTTAAATGACAAGTCTGGACCTAACACCACTGAATCAAAAGAAAGTATATGAGACTCATTCGATACATATTTTTAGAGCATGGAGACATGAAATACAGGGTGCACGGATGATAAGCTAGGGGCAAAGCTAGTCTATAGGTCACCTCTCCAACTCGCTCCAAAATCTCAAATGGGCTAATGAATTGAGGGCTAAACTTTCCTTTTTTCAGAACTGCATCACACCCTTTATGAGTGACACTCTGAGCCGCACATGATCGCCCTCCATAAACTCTAAGGCTTGAACCCTTTTATCTGCATAACTCTTTTGTCGACTCTAAGCGGTCAATAGTCTTCCCTAAATTATACGAACCTGCTTTATATCATCTCTAAGAAAGTCTGCATCTAATGAGTCCATCTCAGCAGAATCATACCACCCAATCAGAGATCTACACCATCTACCATACAAATCCTCGAATAGTGCCATCTGAATACTATAGTGATAACTATTGTTATAAGTGAACTCTGCTAAAGGCAAGTGTTGGTCCCAACGGGAACCAAAATTGATCACACACGCTCGAAGCATATCCTCTAACACCTAAATCGTCCGCTTAGACTGTCAATCTATTTGAGGATGAAAGGTTGAACTCATATCCAATTAAGTACCTAGACCATGCTGCAAGGCCTTCCAAAAATATGAAGTGAAGAATGAACCCCGATCAGAAATAATGGAAATAGGCACACCATGCAATCTAACTATCTGGCGGATGTAAAGCTCAACCAACTTCTCTGTTGTATACTTAACCTTGACAAGAATGAAATAGGCAGACTTAGTCAATTGATCCACAACTACCTAGATAGAGTCATAACCACCCACAGTAGTGGGCAAACCTACCACAAATCCTATAGTGATCTGCTACCACTTTTATGTAAGAATGGGCCTCCTCTGAAACTCATCTCCAAGCCATTGGTGCTCGCACTTAACCTGCTGACAAGTTAAACACTTGGACACAAAATCCCAGATGTACTTTTTCATACCACACCACCAGTAATGTTAACTCAGGTCATGATATATCTTTGCTGCTCCTGGATGAATAGAATAATGAGTACAATGAGCCTCTTCAAGAATGAATCTAATCAAGTCACCTACCTTAGACACCCAAACTCGACCTCCAATCCTCAAAACACCATCAGGATCAAGAATCACTTCCTTAACCTCTCCTCTGATCACTTTGTCTCTTATGAGACACAACTTCTCATCCTCAAACTGGGCCTCTCAAATCTGGTCCATCAAGGAAGAATGAGCTTTAATGAAAGCAAGTACACCACCCTCATCGAAAAGTTATAACCTGACTAGGCCATTAGCTAGACGTTGAACATTCCTAGCCAAAGGTCGCTTCTCAACTTGAATGACGGCTAGACTCTCCATGCTAGAAGTCTTTCTACTCAAGGAGTTGGCCACCAAATTAGCCTTTCCCATATGATATAAAATGGTCAAGTCATAGTCCTTTAGCAACTCAATCCACCTAAGTTGTCTCAAGTTCAGATCCCTTTGACTACATATATACTGAAGACTCCTATGATTAGTGAAGACCTCACAATGTACACCATACAAGTAATGATGCCACAACTTAAGCACAAAAACCATAGCCACTAACTCTAAGTCATCAATAGAATAATTTTTCCCATGAGCCTTCAACTGCCTAAAAGCATAGGCAATCACATTTCCTTTTTGCATCAACACACCACCTAAACCAACTCCTGAAACATCACAATACACTGTAAAGTCCATAATTGCCTCAGGTTGTGTCAGAATGAGAGCTGAAGTCAACAAAGTTTTGAGCTTTTGGAAGCTTTCTCATATTCATCAAACCAATGAAAGGCTACATTCAGCTGAGTTAACCTAATCAATGGGGCTGCAATGGAAGAAATACCCTGAACAAACTACCGATAATACCCAACTAACCCTATAAAACTATGAATCTCAGTAACTGCCTCAACCTTAGCCAGATTCACTCTATTCCCCTCCTTGGACACCACATGTCCTAAGAATACCACTGAGTTAAGCCAAAACTCACCCTTGAAGAATTTTGCATATAACTTTTCTTCCCTCAACCTCTGTAGCATTATCCTCAAGTGACGAACTAGATTAGCCTTAGTTTTAGAATACACCAAGATGTCATCAAAGAATACTATCATAAAAGAATCTAAGTACAGGCAAAATATCTTGTTCATCAACTCGACGTACATTGCAGAGGGATTAGTCAACCCAAAGGATATCACTAAAAATTAATAGTGGCCATAACGAGTATGGAAAGCTATCTTAGGAATATTTGAAGCACTAATCCTTAGTTGATGATAACTGAACCTCAAGTCAATCTTAGAGAACAAAGTCACTCTCTGAAGCTGATCAAACAAGTCATCAATGCGGGGAAGAGGGTACTTGTTCTTAATAGTTACCTTGTTCAACTACCTATAGTCAACACACATCCTCATGGATCCATCCTTTAACAAACAAGATTAGGGCACCCCAAGGTAACACGGTAAGGTGAATAAACCTTTTTCTCAACAAATCTTGAAGTTGTTCATTTAATTCTTTCAATTCAGCTGGAGCCATTTGATATGAAGGGATTAAGATGGGCTTAGTTCTCGGCTCTAGATCAATAGTAAAATCAAATCCCTATCGGGAGGAACACCTGGAAGATCAGTAGGGAACACATCAAAAAACTCCTGAACCACAAGAATGGACTCCATAGAAGGTGGTTCAATACTAGAATCTCGAATGAAATCCAAGTAAGACAAATGTCCCCTATCAATCAATTTCTAAGCATAGATGCAGAAGATAACTTTCCTAGGATAAGAACCACTATCACCCTTCCACTCAATCTTTGGTACACTGGGCCTGGCTAAGGTCACTATTTTTGCAAAACAATCAATAATAGCATGATAAGAAGAAACTCAATTCATCCCCAAGATAACATCAAAGTCTACCATCTCCAGAATAATCATATCTACCCAAGTATCATACCCAACCAAAGAAATAAGACAGGATCAATACAATCGATCCACCACTAAAGGCTCACCTACTGGTGTAGAAACATACATAAGAATTGACATCCGATTACATAATAAATCAAACCCAGAAGAAAAGTATGTAGACACATAAGAGTAGGTAGATCCAAGATCAAATAACACAGATGTAGGTCGATGATAGACTGGGAAAATATTTGTAATAACTGAATCTAAAGCCTCAGCCTCGGGTCTCCTAGGAAAGGCATAGCAATGAGCTCCTTTGCTACTCTCGATCTGAGTAATATCTCAATCTCCACCACGTAGAACCAAAGCACCACTATCTAAAGTCCCTACCATCTTTAGTAGTTTGAACCTTGCCCCGGCCCCTAGCCAGTGGAGGCAAATCCCTAACTGGAGATACTAAATAAGTATGATGAGGTCCTAAATGAGTCTGAAAGAGACAGTGCCAAATCAGGTGGCCTGGATCCCCACACCCAAAATAATACCTCGGTATAGAAGACTATTGTCCACCAAATGAACTACTATGGATACCATGGGTAGAACTGTGAGACCCTCGAGACATCTGTCTACCCTCAACTGTTGGCATAGATAGATGTACAGGATCATAACGCTTGGAAAAGCCATCACTCATATGCAAACCTTTACCTCCTGATGAGGTACCAGAAAATTGACCCATAGTATGAACCCTTTTAGGGTCCCCAAACTCCTCTCGAACCAGTAACTTTGCCTCCTTAGCAGTGCTCATAATAGACTGAAAGAAAGCCCCCTCACGAGCTGCTCTGAATACATAAGATCTGATGGAAAAATTCAGACCCCTCACAAATCTATGGACTCTCTCATACTCATCTGGAATCATAGCTAAAGCATGTCAAGATAATTAAAAAAAATGAGCTTCATACTAAGTAACAGTCATACCACCCTACCTCAAGTCCTCAAACCTCTATCGGCTCTCCTCTCGTACACTCTAAGGAATGAAGCGATCCAAAAAAGCACTAGAGAACACATTCCAATCCACTGGAGGGGATCCAACTGGTCTAGACCTCACATAAGTCCTTCACCACTCCCTAGTTAGTCCACAGAGCTGGAGGGCAATAAAATGGACACCACGTTGATCAACCAAACCTACTTCCTCTAGCATCCCATGGCACAAGGTCAGAAACTCATGAGTGTCCTCGCTCCTACCACCCTAAAATTGAAGTGGTTTCATCTACTAAAATGTCTCATAACTAAGTTGATCATCTATTGCTAGAACTGCCTCTAGAGTGGTTTGTGCCCCAATAGCTTATGGGGAACCACTGGGGGCTGGCCCACTTAATCATACTGAACTGGGACCTAATGCTGCCCTAAAGTCGATTTTTTAACTTTCGTCTGAGAAACTCCCTGCGTGCATGTCGCACCACCCCTCTAAGTGAGGTTTTCAAGAATACCCATCATCCTCAACAAGTTGCCCTAAAGCAAAGGTGAAGTTATGGGATCTAGAAGAACCTGGTCCTCATCAACCTCTATTTTTGGCTCTGGAAAAGCCCCTCTAGCCTGCCCTCTAATTGTGCCTCTTCTCTGGGCACGTCCTCTCAATAATGCCATCCACGAGTATGGACTCTAGCTCGGCCCCTTCTGCTACCTCTAACTAGGGCCTCAATAATTGTGTCGAGAGTTGCCTCACCTCTACCACCAGTAATAGTAGCTCTAGTCCTTGTCATCTGTCAAAACAACATGGGCACAACTCAGTACTAACGAAAATAACCACACACAATGAGAGAGAATAAATAAAAAGAAGTTTTCTAACAGTCTTCATAGCCTCTCAAAGATAAGTATAGATGTCTCTGTATCGATCCTCGAGACTCTATTTAGACCTGGCTTATACACACGTGAGACCTATGAACCTGGGCTTTGATACCATCTGTCACGACCCAAAAATGAATGTGATGACACTTGCGAAATCCCACCATAACAAGTTAGCCTATACTCAATGAGAAACAAAAATAATGTGCGAAAGTACTAAATAAAGTAGATAACTAAAAATGGAAATCTTCACAAGCTTAAATACCACCCAAGAATTGGTTGCCACATGTACAAGCCACTAGTAATACAGAAAATCAAAAGAAGTACAAGTCTAAAATATTTTTCTTCTCGAATAGAACAAAGCATAAAAGAAACAAGAATAAGAGATACAACCAGATGACAATAACTACCTCTCTAAATCACCTGGGAAGCCTCAGATGATCAAGAAAAAGTACTACTCATTGTCCAGGCTTAGAACCTACACAAGTGTAGAAGCAAGGGGTGAGTAACAAAAACAACGCGATACCCAACAAGTCAACTAACAAAACAAAGCAATTCCAATAGAATACACAAACTCCTTTCATCCTAACTGACCTCCACAACTACAACCTGCACAGAAAATCAGCCCAGCCCAGCAACACATAGTACACAATTAAGATAGTTTTCATAAAATCACAAGACACAAGCTACAACTAACAAGTGATAACACAGTCAATCATAGGAATAATTATACACACAAGAATATGCAAGGATGAGATGCAATAATAGCCAGCAATGACCTCAACATTTTAACATCAATGACAAATACCTCAACATCACAACATCATCAGTAACAACCTCCACAACTACAACCTGCACAGAAAATCAACCCAGCCCAGTAACACATAGTACACAATCAAGATAGTTTTTATAATATCGCAATTTAAAATCACAAGCCACAACTCACAAATAATAACACAGTCAATCACAGGAGTAACATCATACCACACAAGAATATACAAGGATGAGATGCAATACTTATGCAATAATAGCCGACAATGACCTCAACATCATAACATCACAGGTAACGACCTCGGCATAATATCATCACCGGTAACAACCTCGGCATCATAATATAACTAGTAAAGATCTCAGTATCACAATCTCGCTGGCAATGACCTCGGCATCACATCTCGATCGGTAAAGACCTCGATCCAAATTTTCACTATCTCACTCATATCAAAATCCAAAATCAATGCAAGTATGTGTGACATAGAATGAATGAGCATGAGATGAAATCTACTTATAATCATCAATCATAACAACATATCTCAATATAGAATTCACATTACGTAACCACATTCTCAATTCAAGTGTTACAATACCACACTAATTAATATTTACATTTAATTATCCCATTTTTATAATATTAAAAAGATACTTCATGAATCATACATAGAAGAAACAAATTTGAGAATTCTACGAGAATTACAAAGTTTTGAAAGTGCACTTGCCTTAATCGAAGCATGATAATCAAACACTTGAGTTTTTTTCCTTTTGAATAGAATTTGTAGCACTACAATTTAGTCAAATAACAATCACAATAAGATTTCGAAACCAACAATACCTAAACTATTATATGTCTAGGTTAGATCCAAAGGCTTGCCAAAATCTATATATTAAAAAATTTAAATCGTATTATGATAATTAGAAATAAATCCTAAAACTAATAGCACACATAATATAGTAATAAGCTCGACTAAATGAAAAACCAACGCACTGAGCAGAAGTGTGAAAATAATGTAAAAGCATGTTTATATCATATAGAAAGTAGTTCCTAACCATATGTAAAAGTTTATTTAATTTAGTTGTTTGTCACCATTTGGAAGGACATTTTGTAGACCTTCCAGTTACCACATTACCCCTAGCCTTGTCTTCTCCTTGTGAACCATAACTTGTCAACTAGGAACAATTACACATAATTCTTCTAAGTCTCAATTTTACATATTGTCACGCCCCGAGCCTTCACTTTGGATGTGGCCGACATTCAGAAATCATTGTTGGTTCCCAAGCGAACCTTTGGCTTGGCTGACCAACTGAAGAATTTAACATGTATGCAGAAGTTTTAAAAGATGAACCTTTGAAACATTTAATAAAACTTGAAGAGTTTCAATCATACTTTATACAAAGTCTGAAAATATCCTTTAATACAAATACTACTAATGCTCATAATATCTAAATGAATAGACTGGACTGACTCTCTAACGCTATCCATGAAGCCTCTACTACAATGAAGATAGGTGCCGCCACAATACCCACGACTACCTGATTGTAAAATAAAGTAAATAAACTAGACTAACTAACTAGAGCCCTCTAAAAGGTGAAGAGGTCTCACCAATTGCTGTTGGAAAACTGTCTTCCTGAATGTCTGCTATTATAGGTACTTGAATTTGCATCATAAAATGATGTAGCACCAAAGGGCGTCAATAGTGAAATGTACAGTATGTAAAATAGTCAAAACAGAAACTCAAAATAGGATGCTCAACTCAAAACTTATATCACGCCCCAGGAGGGTACCCTAGACGTGGTTGGCACTCAGATACTATTGCTAGTCTCCAACCGAACCACTTGGCCTCATCACATTTATTAAATCAGTATTTTTTTAACAAATGATAATGAAAATGAACAATCTCAATATATAAAGGTCATAGGCCAATAATCAAACTCCAATTCTTTAATAAAATAGTTTTTTAAAAAATTAGTCAAGAGTTAAGGATCTCAACATTAACTCATCACTTTCTAGTCTATGAAGCCTCTACCTCTACTATCTAGTTGGTACCAATGACAAGTTCATGGCTACCTCAAATTAAAATGAAATAAAGTACTAACTCAAGCTAGATAAAAATATAAATGAGTATCCTTCAGAAAGTAAGGAGGTCTCACCAATCAGCTGAGATGTGAATAGATCATCAACGGTGTGCGTGTTGATGATCTCTAATACCTGTTTCTGCATCACAAAATGATGCAGTCTAATTGAACGTCAGTACGTGGAATGTACGAGTATGTAAAATGCTGAATGAAACAAATATAGGTAGAATAACAATAACTCAAAGATACTCAATCAATATGTCAAAGATCTATCTAAAGTAGAAATAAAGAGTAGACAATGACCAATCAATACAATCCAATCAAGTTAGAGTACCATCAATATGAAACCTATCTAGGAGTTTCTCTTATCCGACAACAATCACTTATGAGCTAGTAATTGTACAACAATCCCATTGATGTTGCCACAATCGTTCGATACCTTGCTGGGGTATGAACAAATCAAATCCATATTGGATCCAGGTCTATCAATTGGGTCCTTTATTATTTCAGGGACCATATCGAGAGGAGAGATATGACTTAGAGGATTCAATGTTCTCCTACGCTTGGCAACGTAGTTAATGAGTTCGAGTTGTACTTACTCTTACCTATTTCGGTTCTCGATACTCCTCCCAAGACTCAATGCTCATAAAACAATCAATTCCAATCAACAAATCAGTGAGTTTCTTAATGGACTCTTTCAGTTCATCAGCTCTATCAAATCAATCTTTTAACAATTCAACCAATCAATCACATTAACCTTTTAAGAGTGAATTAGACAATTATGTGCGAGGACTTTCAACTTAGAGCAATCTTTTAGAGTTTAATTATGAAGACTCCTAGCATCATCAAGTTCTATCAACCTATCTTCATGCTTACATCTTAATCACAATCACATTCACATTTATGTTATCAAGGCTCTAGAAGCCCTAGGTTCTTTCATGCAATTCTTGGATGAAGTAAAAAGTAGGGTTTATGAAATAACTTGTATAAAAATACTCATTCAGTAAAATAAGCCCATCAGGATCATCAATCATGTGAAAATATATAGAATATATAGTTTACCAGAAAATCTTCAAAGAAGCATGCATGGAGACTCAACACTTTCACAATCTTTCCATTACCATTAATGGGGGCACATGGAAGAACAATTTTATGCTTTAATTTAACCTTGCATACCTGAAAATTTAGATTTTTTTGAAGAACTTTGAAGAACACACTTGATTCTCTTGGAACCCTAGCGTTTTCCCTTCTTGGAACCTTGTTTAAAGTCTTGGAGGATATTTTTTTAGTGTAAAAAGGATCAACTGATATGTTTAGGGGCTTATATAGGTGTAAAAACGTCAAGTCTAAGCTTTAAAAGAGTGGAAAAAGATCAAAATAACCCTTAAAAACTGTCAAAGGTCATCCATGAGCCACTTTTACGGCTCGTGGAACGTTCCAAGACTCGTGGGTCACTTCCATAAACTTTTGGGCATGTTTTTCAGGTTACTGGAATTTTTCACGAGACCCATCCACGACCCATAAAAGGTTTTACGACCCGTAGATGGATTCGTGAAGTCGAGGGCTAAAATTTAATTTTCTAGACCTTTTCACGAAACTTTACTTTACGGGTCGTGCTTCAATCCATGACCCGTATGTAGTTTTGTAGGACTACTCTGTTCTAGCATTGTTCAGTAAAATGGTCATACCTTTTGACTTCGAACTCCAAATGAGGTAAAATCAGTTGTGTTGTAAAGCTAATTCAAAGAGCTTTATTTGGTAAGTCGTGGGACACCTAATTATTTGTGTTCTAAGAGTTATGATCATTTAAAGTTGACTCTTGCATAATCCACCACTAGAAACTCAATTTATAGGAAACTTTTGAACTCGTTTAAGTACTAGGGGTCTCTTATGAACCTAATAAACTTCTAATATTCTTCATACATATAGGAATGAGCCTTAAAATATAGGTACATGCAAGGCATCACTAGATTCAAGCTTATATACTTACGACGAAAAAAATTTGGATCGTATGAATAGAGTTGTGGGGTGTTACAACTTAACTCAAGAAATAATTTCGTAACATAATCAATGCAATATAAGTAAAACATCTGGTTTAATGCATAAATAAATGCAACTCGGTCTGTATCTGAAAATAATATACACTTTAACTTGGGGAGTTTCTCTAATCGACAACCATCACTATGAGCCTCGTGATGATACAACGTCTTGCCCACGTTGCCAGAGCTAGGTCATACCTTGCCAGGGTAAGGGATGAAGTGTTGGAGATCCATATAAACTGGGTCATCTCAGTGGCATATGAGGAGTTGTACATCTGACACAATCCTATCCTACGATGGCTACGTAGTTTATGGGGTTGGAGTTACCTTAACTCCTACCTGTATCGGGGCTCAATACTACTCTCAAAACATGCACTGTGCTCAATAGCTGTTAAAAGGTCACACTTTAGGGGAAAATTGAAAATCTGCTACTTAGAGTCTTGACTCAACATATTTTCTTAAAACTGATTTTTCTTTCTCAAAACTGATAATGTTTTCTCATAACTGGTAATGCTTTCTTTAAAGAAAGAAAATAACCATGCTCTTTACTGATAAAATGATGCATTTAGAACTGTCAAGTTTCCTCAAAATCTGAAATTTATGCATGATGAATAGTAATGCAAAATACCTTAACTGACTGACTGATCTTTCAAAACTGATATGTTATGCTTAAAAGATAATATAGTAAATAGGCTACTTGTATAACTCATGTTGAGGTATTTTTTGAAACTAACTCATACTTTGGACTAGATAACTTTTCAATGCAATTAAAGCAAGATAATGGAATGATTCTCAAAACTCATCTAGAGTTCTTGTAAATGTAGTAATACTTCAAGAATCTAAAGAGATGTACTCAACAATGAAGTTCTTAGCATAATAATAATGGGATAACAAGAATTTCATGAAAAAAGTTCTAGAATTTCTCTATAAGATCATAGGAATAAAATTGACTTGACTGGAATTCTTGATAACAAATATAGATTAGGCACAAAAATAGAATTTTAGGTGGCCTTATATATCTGGGCACAAATTTTCTTGAAATATTGAAGAGACTTTTTCAAACTTTAGTCGTTGTCCTTTTCTTCCTAATCGTCATTCTCTGAAGGAAATTACGTGAAAATGAAAAGAATGGGCATAGGTTACTGATTTTAGGATAAAAATGACCTCCTAACGATGGGATTTTGGTCTAGGATGGGTGAAAAAGACTAGAATGCCCTTAATTTTTAAAACTAAATTTCAAATACTGTGGTGGAGCAAGTCCTCGACGTGGACTTGTCGCACCTCAGTTCATTTTTCGATGAAAAACTTAAAATGAATTCAGAAACTGTTTTTTCACAAAATAACACATAAATCGCATTTGTTAAATTCGTTTTATGTGTAATTTTATGTAAATTATTTTTGATCAATTTTCTAATCCCGTAAAAATAATGGGACCAAAATTAAGTGCAAGTACGCGACGCGGACATGTCGCGCACTTTTTTGAAATTGTGTTTTTACCCCAGAAATTTATTTTTTTATTCGATTGCTCTAAAAAATCATCCAAAACTATTTTTCCACACAATTTTTTGTGTTGATCACATTTCCGGCCTCATATTTGCCAAAAGAGTTCTGAAAGATGCGTTATGCGAGCAATCTTTTATCTAGGGGTATTTTAGTAATTTCTAGGGTGTTACACAGATTATCTAGTATTCATAGTGTAGGAAATTTTCATGGCAACTTAGTGGCAATTGAAAGGAAAAGATTACCTGAAACACTCGTCGTTGTAAGTCTCACCAAAACCCTTGTTCTTTTCTTTTCTGAATAAACTAATTATGTACTAAATGTGATAATCCTACTAATTTATTTTAATATATATAATCCAGAGAAAATAAATAAAAA
>JBCEWC010000856.1:11888-48161 GCA_038996855.1 Solanum aculeatissimum | reverse complement strand
TTAGAGGCTTGTGCACGTGACAACCAGGTTTTGGGGATTTTTAATTAAATTGACTTATTATCCGCAGTTAAACCTTTGTTTTTATTATTTTCTCCGAATTTTATAGTTGTAATTGAATTTTTGGCTGACTTGTCTTGATGGGATAAGACGAGTGCCACACGCCCATTTTTTGGGTCGTGACATATATACAATAATATATTTATTTAAGTCATGCAATTGGATCTCTGAGTATTATTTGAGTCACTAATACTATCTTTTCTTCTTTTTTTCTCTCTTTTTCCTATGTAAATTTTTTAAAAATAAGTTATATTGGAAAAGTAAAATTCTGAGTTACCCAATCATGGTAAATGATTGAGAGCATAATTGTAGGTGTATTCATGATTTAGGTAAAAATTAATTCAAACTAAAAAATATCCAAATAACAAATAATTCAGATAACAATCAAACTTTGAAATCTTAGAAATTTTATTAGCTCTCATAATAAATAACATGTAATGATAAAAACAGACGAGGATCACGAAAAAAGTTACTATTACCTAGCTAATCAAACAGTAATTTTTTTTTTACCAAAGAAATGTATCATTGATGCATGTGAAGAACCATAAAGATCAATAGGGAAGTTCCACATGTGAGCAGCTTCTATTAAGTTTCACTTGTAATTACACTTCAAGTGAAAAAAATCCAACAAGTACAAAGATACCCTATTTCAAATTATACAAGTAATTTGTGGAGGATTTATCATGTACAAGTTACCCAAGTTAAAATAGATTTGGTTAATTTAAAAATATATTTAACTTTGGATTCAGGATTCAAAGCAACTCTCTAAGTTGTATCGACCCAAAATAAATCAAATTCATTTTGATTTATTTTTTCGTTTAATAAATATTAGATTTCCAAAAATAAATCAATTAGAAGAATATAGACCATCAATCATGAAATTACTTGTACATTTCATTAAGTAAGATTTGCCAAAAAATAAAAACTAATTAGAAGAATATAGTCAATCAATTATGAAATTACTTATTGATTTCATAAAAGTAAATTTGCCAAAAAAAGAAAAAACTAATTCAAAGAATATAGTCAGTCAATTATGAAATTACTTATTCATTTCATAAATATAAGATTTGCCCAACTTCAAAAATAGCCATTGTTTCTTTTTATACAGGTGTATGGTCAAACTTATGAGTACTTTGACTTTTCCACTATATATCTAAATTTAATCATTAAATAGTTGAAAAGATACTCATCACTTATTGGTTTGAGATAGATACACAATCACATGTAGTACATAAGTAAATCATTAAACACCAGGACATTACTTAGGTTCAAAATAATTGACATAAATTCTTTAAACTTTAATTTAGTCCAAAATAAATGAATTTTCACAAAATGAAGGTGTTTAGTTATATTTCTCAAATTTGTCCTTGATATATTTCTAAGCCAATGTACTTTTAAGTTTCTATTTTTCATTAATTATTACATACACATAACTGCTGTTTCTGGTTTTATCTTCTTTCTTGTACTTTTGTGCATTTTTTTTCCTATTTATAATTATTTTATATTTAGTCTAAAACTTTTTTTTTCCTGAATCAATTTTTTTGTTTGCCACTAAAAGAAATATTTGATTGAATAAACGTGACAAAGACAACAAATTAAGTGTAATTCCAAGAGTGGGGTTGAGTCTAAAACGTTGGATGAAAGCAAATTTTACCCTATTTTTGTGGTGTATGGTAGTTGTTTACCATAGATCCTCGGTTTAAACTAGGAGTATTTGAAGCATGATTGCTAAGAATATGACAACAAATGATAAGATACAAAGTAAATGAAGCAACAAACAATAATACACATTAAAAAAATAAGAAAATATGTGGTTACTAAATCCTACTACTAATTAGGAGGAGAGGGATGAGGCTAATCCCTTGCTTCTCTCACATAAAGTGTGACAATATTTGACTACCTATTAACATTCTATTCTGATTCTCGACTTCCAAATATTTCTATATACGATCATGCCCAGAGTAAAACTTAGTTGTATCATATTCTGTCTAATCACCTCATCCTAATTCTTCTTCAGCGTACCTCTACCTCTCTTAACTCGTGTTACAATTTATCAACCTCTCACACCTCTTTACTGACACATCCATGGACCTCTTTTTTAAATGTCCAAATAGATGCAACCTTATTTTTCTCATGTTGTTCGCAACTATGGTCATTCCTACCTTACACATATAACTTTGTTTCTAGTCCTATCTCTAGTAATATGTGCGCGCACATTCAATTGAGCATCATTGTCTCCATTACACTCATCTTCTGAATATGGACATCTTTTATATATCTATACAATAATACAAGTATAATTACCACCACTCTTAGAGCTAAACTACAAGTCTTCATGACCAATGCTTATAGCACATTACCCCGTAGGCGAGCCTCTATTTCACTTACTCCATTCTAATACAATGTGTGATATTAACGTTAATCTTCTTGTCCTTTTGAATTATGGATCCACCATACTTGAAGTGTAACATCCGAATTTTTTCTCAAACTAAGATCAAGTCACCCTTCATATGTTATAAGGTTGTAATCGATGATTCTTAATTGAGCATAGGAGTTAACGTCAATTTCTTAGTGTTGGAATAGATTTGAAGATGAAGTAAGGTCACAAAAACTATCTAGCACAAACTGAGTTAAAAACTTTTTTACCGATTAAGTTTCGATATGAAATTCTATGAAGTTAATTAATCCAATAACTTTGAAGTTGTGAATGTATGTTATGGTTATTTTCTAAGTAATTGAAGTGTGTCGAATGTGATTTGAGGTCATAAGGGACACCCAAGGTCAAGCCAAGTTCAGAACATTTCCATCGGCTAAGTTTCAATATGAGTTCATAAAAGAGTCAGCTTCAAATGACCATATCTCTAAGCACATAATGAGTTAGGTGACCTATAACCAATCAAACTAAATATCTTTGAATTAGCTTTTCAATTTATCCAATTTCACCTAAATCAGAGTTCGAAGTAAAAAAATTATGGTCATTTTACTAAAGATGTGTAGAGCTATTTGAAGTCCTTGATAGCTCCAGGTCGTGAACTGAATGTGGACTCTTCTGCCTAAGTTAAATGACGTCCTTTTATTACGTTTTGATGGTACATTTATCCTATAATCTTTTAGGGGTTATATCCTTGAAAGCATAGGACATCAATTTTTCATAAGAAAAACCTTTCCCTTCACTCCTAAACTTAAACGGTTAAAAATTATCAAGAAAATCATCAAGTTAGGGTTAGATTTCAAGATTCATCTAAGTTATTATCCATAAATTTCAAACTTTTCAACGCAAATTTCTTCATCTATTCATGAATCTCTAATAGAATTTTAAATCATAACCCAGGGTTTCAAGAATTCTAAGAAAGGATTTCTTGATTCTTCTTCTTCTTCTTCCACCGTAGAAATCCACAAAAGAGAATTTCTTTTCTCATGAACAAGCATCAAGGTTCAAAAAATCAAAGGTTTAATTTTGTCCAAGAAAACTAGTGTTCATCAAATTTCGATTGTAATATCAATTTTTCAGGTATGTAAGGCCACCTAAAATCCTATTTTCATGTCAAATCTATATTTCTTATCAAGATTTCTAGTCAAGAGTCAAGTCAATTTCATTCCTATGATCTTATAGAGAAATTCTAGAACCTTATTGTGAAATTTTTGTTATTTTATTATTATTATTATTATGTCAAAGCTTCATTGTTAAGTACATATTTATATATTCTTGAAGTACTATTTTATTTATAATAATCCTAGATGAGTTTTGAGAACCATTCCATTATCATACTTTAATTGCGTTAAAAAGGTATTCAGTCCAAAGTATGAGTTAGTTTTCAGAAGTACCTCAACATGAGTTATACAAGTAGCCTATCTACTGTACTATCTTTTGAGCATAGCATATTTTTGAAAGAGCAGTCCAGTCAGTTAAGGTATTTTGTATTACTATTCATCATACATAAATTTCAGAGTTTGAGGGAACTTGATAGTTTCAAATGCATTATTTTATTAATAAAGAGTATGACTACTTTCTTTTTTTAAAGAAAACATTACCAGTTATGAGAAAACATTATCAGTTTTGAGAAAGAAAAGACAGTTTGAAGAAAATATATAGAGCCAAGGCTCCAAGTAGCAAATTTTAAATTTTTTCCTAAAGTGGGACATTTTTACAGTTATTGAGCACAATATATGTTTTGGGAGTAGTATTGAGCACTGATGTGGACACGAGTTCAGATAACTCCAACCCCATAAACTATGTAGCCAATATAGGATAGGATTGCACGAGATGTACAACTCCTCATACGCCATTGAGTTGACCTAGTTTATATGGATCCATAAGTTCAGCTTTGTCCCTTACCCTGGCAAGGTATTGGATGACTCTGGCAATGTGAGCAAGATGTTGTATCATCATGATGCTCATAATGATGGTTGTGAGTTAGAAAAACTCCCCAAGCTAAAGTATATAAATTATTTTCAGACATAGACTGAGTTGATTTATTGATGCATTAAGCTAGATGTTTTACTTATTTTGCATTGCTTATGTTATTGAGTTATTTTATGCATTAAGTCTATGATTTGAGCAGTGTACCCGATGTTTTTCTGTCTTGACCATTTTACATACCGTACATTCCATGTACGAAAGCCCTTTGGCGCTACATCATTTTATGATGCAGATTCAGGTACCCAGGACAACAGACATTTAGAACGTAAGATAGTTTTTCAGCAACAGTTGGTGAGACCTCTTTGCTTTTAGAGGGTCTAGTTAGTTAGTCCAATGTATTATTTTATATTCACGTAGTCGTGCGTGTTGATGCAACCTATTTTTAGTATAGTAGAGGCTTCATGGACAGAGTTAGAGAGTCAGTCCAGTCTATTCATTCAACTATTATAAGTATTAGTAGTATTTGTATTAAAGGATATTTTCAGACTTTGTATAGAGCATGATTGAAATTCTTCAAGTTTTTAAAAATGTTTTAAAGGTTTATTTTATAAAGGCTCTGCATGCATATTAAATTCTTTAGTTGAGTGAGTTAGTCAGGTCAAGGGTTCACTTGGGGACCAACAATGATTTCTGAGTGTCGATCACGTCCATAATGTAAGCTCGGGGCGTGACATGAAGCTTCCTCTCTTGGATTTGATTTTTGCGTTGATCTTCACTTTCACCATTTTATCATATGCTGCATCAATAAACTTGCACGCTAGGTATTCTATTTCAGTCCAGCCAAATATGAAATATTTAGATACTACGGTTTATCTCTAAACTTTCAGTCTATCATTAATGCAATCTCATGTCTTGACAATCATTATTATGTCGATGAATCAGTCCTTAAAAGGATAAATTTCTAGTTTTGCTTCTAAAAGAATGAATTACAAATAAAAATAAAATACACAATTTTTTTAAAAGATATTTATAAAATCACATTAATTTTTAGCTTTAGATCACTAATTTTATTGTGTTATCGCTTACTTTTACAGTTACACATAATGAGATACTAATAAAGTTAAAAATTTAATTTGTTAGGAAAAATTCAATAATTTTAATCTAAATAATATATTTATATTAAGAAATTTATTAAATATGTAAAAATCAATTAAACTCGAAATTGAATTACTATCACACATGATTTCTCTATTCTAGAATTTAGAATTCTTAAAGTTCAAACATTTACCTTGCTTTTAGTCAAACATCTTGTGACATATCTAAAGTCGCTATTAGTTTCACATCTTTTAACCATACAAAAATTATAACACATTTAAAATCATATTTTAGATTGTTTTTATTGTTTTTAGACTCTAAGGTCTCTGTCTACTCTTTCATTCTATCACTAACTTTGTTGTACACGTCAGTCAAAATTATATCGAATGAATCAATCCTTGATAAAATAATATTATAGTTTTGTCGCTAAAAGAGTGAATTACAAAAAAATCATGAAAATTATTATAAAATATTTATAATATCATATTAAATTTTGTCTTGAGATCACTAATTGTATTCATTCACTCTTTATTTATATATAGCTACACATAAGGAGGGAGTCAGAAGTTTACATAATGGTTCGGTCAAATTTAATAACTTCAATCTAAACTTCAGACAGGAACACATATTGTTATCAACCGAAGAACAAAAGCGGAAAGGTACCTTTGACAGCTTCTGAGAAAGATCACCATGGACGGACGATGAAGGTAGTTAAAAACCCAAAAAACAAAGGAAGAAGAACTATCTAGTCGGAATCCACTGAAACATGGACGAATACGGCAGAATGAGCAAGGAAGTAGAGGAGAGGTCACAATTAGGAAAGTAGATAGAGTTTTGCTTTTTAATAAAAGGGTCGGTGCCTGTATCGACCCTTCATCTTCCCACTGGATCCTGGACTCGAATGTAATGGATTTCTTTGGCCCATCAGATCTAATGAAATAAAATGGATCCCTGACCCAAAAATTAATTAAAAAAAACGTTACTAAACTTGCACGGTAGACACTCTATTTTAGTCTTGTTAACCTGAAATCTCTAGACTTCATAGAGATCATTAACTCTACTAATCGTGAATCAATATTATTTTGAGTGAATCAATACTTAAAAAGATAAATTTATAAGTTTGCATCTAAAATAGTTAATTCAAAATAAAAATAAAATGCATGAATTTAATTCAAAATATTTATAATATCATATTATATTTTGACTTTAGGTCATTGATTTTATTAACTAATTATTTCTATAGCTATACCTAGGGAGGGAGTTAGAAGGTCACATTTTGGTTAGGCTAAATTCAGTAACATTAATCTAAACAATGTATTTATATTAAGAAAGTTAATAAACATGTAAAAATATGTTAAATCTACAAAACAATTATTAACACAAAATATCGTTATTCTAAATTCTAGAACTCATAAAGTTTAAACGTTTGCCTCACCTTCAGTCACCAAGATTGTATGACATACTGAAGCTCATGAGTTTTATGATTTACAATAATATAAATATTATAACACATTTAAAATCATATATTTTAGAAAATTTTATTTATTTGACTATTATTTTATTTTAAATTATTGTCATATAAATTGAAATAAAAGAATTATTTTTGTTCAGTTAAATTTATTATCTCCAAGTGAAAATAGATAGTAAGAATGCACAAAAATACATTTGTCATACATGCTATGTCACTCAACTTGAACGCCAGACCCTCTTTTTTAGTTTTGCCTAACCTGAAACTTTAGACTATAAAATTTATCTCCAAATTTTTTGTTTATCATTAAGTCTAGAATGCATCATGTTAATCAATATTATGTTGAATGAATTAATTTTTGAAAAGATAAATATATGGGTTTGTATCTAAAAGAGTTAATTCCAAATAAAAATAAAATGCATGAATTTTATTTAAAATGCTTATAATATCATGACATTAAGTTTTGGATTTAGGTAAGGAGTTAAATATCCCATCATTCTACTACACATAGGGAGGGAGTTAGAACGTTACGTACCGGTGCCGCCACCCCAATCCATCGTAATTGACACCTTCGCTAATCCTTTGGTAGGAGAATTATTACTATACCTAAGTAAACAAACTAATCAGAGATAAGTGTTTGAAGTTGTGAAAATAGGCTTAAATAGGAATTAAAGTTGAGTTCCCATAAACTCAAATATAATAAGCCAAAATAGTGAGAAAATAAACCTCCTAGAACCTGAAAGATATGGTACCAAAACTCTACTATAAAGGGAGATTAATTAATCATTCCTCTAACTTGTTGATTTCTAGACCTTGGAATCTATGAAAATTCTCTTGATCATAGTACTAGAGTTTAAGTACAATGTCTTTCAAGTTTTAAGCGGTTATTTTTCGTACTATTTTAGATCATTCAATTTGAATTTATGAGAACACAACTTTGATTGAAATATAAACCTATTTTCACATCTACAAATGTTTATCTATAATTAATTTGTTTACTTGAATGTAGTAATAATTCTCCCACCGAAGGGTTCTAATGGATCATGGTGATTTACTTTGCCAATTTCGGACAGGCGTTGCACGTGCTTGAGTTAGATTTACCTTGATATACGTAAATTAAAAAATACAGATAAAATCCACAGACCACCACAAGCGGCAATTAGTTTAGGTGCCGCCCCATGACATTCCTAGCTATATATAAATGTAAATTTTAGATTTTTGTAATCTTAACGGTCAAAATGCTCCTCGATGAAACCCTAAAATTTCTTAAACTATTTATTTTGTTTAATTTTATTTGATATAATTTTAGTTCGTCTAAAAGAAAATATACCATTTTGAAAGCTATCTAATCTTATGCTGTCGTCCCTATTAAGATAATGCACTTCATTTCAATTTATGTGATGTATTTTGCGAAAGTGTGAGTAGAATTTTTAGACTTAATCATCACCCCGATTAAAACGAAAATACACATGCTACATTCGTCGCAATGACTTAAAATTTTTAGGCCTCATCATCATTTGTTTAGAACAAAAAAACACGTGAAACGCTCATCACAAGCACAAAAAATTTCAGAATCTCATCATCAGTCATTTAAAATGAAATAAAACACATGAAATGTGCATCACAACCACTGAAATTTTTTAAACCTTATTATCACTCGTTTAAAATGAAAAAACACGTAAAATACTTGTCACAGTTACTGAAAATTTTTAGACTTCATCATCACTTAAACATGTGAAATGCTCATCGTAATCATTGAAAATTGGTATACCTTATCATCACTCGTTCAAAATGAAAAAGTATGTTATGAAACAATACTCACAATCACTGAAAACGATAATTATAAATATTTTTTTGTATAATCATCACAACATGTTATATTCATGCATACTGAATTACAAGCTATAGCTTCCACACTAAAGAGTAACACAAATAATCATATTGCTATATCAGACATGCTCTCTCCTATTTTAGAATCTAGAACTCATAAAGTTCAACGTTTGTTACGTCTTTAGACACAAAAAATCTGTAACATGTTTAAGGTCATATATAAATTTTATATTTTAATATCATAAAAATTTGAAGACATGTCTAAAATCACATATTTTAAAAGTTTTTATTATTTTATTATTGTATCAATTTACTTATTATCACAGAAATGGAAGTAGAAGATTTTTTTTTTTTTGTTTCTAGCCAATTCATACTAACTCTGTTGCAAATTTTAGGTGTCTCCCATGATATTCCTAGTGGTAAAAGGAAATTTTAGATTTTGTAATTTTAATTATCAAAAATGCCCCTCGATGAAACACTAAAAATCTTTAAACTATTTATTTTGATTTAATTTTATTTGATATAATTTTAATTCATCTCAAAAAAGAATATAATATTTTGAAAGCTATCTAATCTAATGTAGTCATTTTGTCCCTAATAAGATATTTACGCGCTTCATTTCAATTTATCTGATATACTTTAACTGAGTTTGAAATTTAAAGGAAAAAAGGTATTAAAAATTGTGATAAAAATTAGGTCATATATTTATGCAACAATAAATTATCTTATTAAATATTAAAATGAGTAGTCCGAAATTAAATTTTAATATATAAACTTGCCAATTTTTTTAAACACATGAATTCAGAAAGTGAGTTGAATTTCTACACTTCATCATCACTGGATTAAAATGAAAAATACATGAAACGCTGGTTGTAATTATTAAAAAATTTTAGACGTGATCATCACTCATTTAAAATGAAAAAACACATAGAAATTCTTGTTGCAATCACTAAAAACTTTTAGGCCTCATCCAGGGGTGGCAAAAGAATATGAAAACCGATCGAGCTTGACTATACCAAATCAATTTTATCATTTTTTCAATAAAAGCGTAGAATTTTATTATGTCTATAACCGTCCTTAATAATTGAAAAGATCTTTTTAGTTTATAAAAAAAATTCCCAAACCAAACTAAATAAGTTTACATGTATGTAAATATATTTTATATATTAACATGTTAAATTTAATATATAAATATATTTTATAAAATTTTTCAAATATAAATATAACCTAGGTCCTAGGCCTCTTGTAATTGGATTGTTTTAGGTCTTTATCATTTAATTAGCCTCAATTAAGTAGGTTTCAAATTAAAAGATGCAATAATAGAAACTTCATCAAACAATTTGATAAAATTTATACAAATATTTCTATATAAAGTTTTAGATCAAATAATATGGCAAGAAGATTTTGTATTTTTGACTTTTTGTTGAATTAAAGTGTTTGTTCAAAAATTTTTTTGTGAAAAAATATTTTAATAATAGTGTATTTTGAAATGATACTTTAAAAATTATAAAAAAAATTAAAATCAACTGAATTGTAACGATACCGAAGAGAAACTGATATGATTGAAATGGTTTTAAAAAAATTAATTTTTATTATAATTTGATTTTCTGTTTTGGAATGAATTTGTACTAAAGAAAGACCTGCCTATACTAAAGAGGGGTTGGTTCACAATAATGAATGGTTGTATCGGTCGGGGTAAATACAACACTCGTTCCCGCAGCTCTTGTTGCAGCTGATAGACTCAAAAGTAAGGACACGAAAAGCTGTCTTAAACAAAAAAAACCTCCAAATGGAATCAACTACTATAACTTTCTTTGTCGTCAAAGGAAAATGGAATCATTATAAAATACCCAAAAAGTTGAGATGATATGATTTTTAAAAAATAACTAACCAAACCGTCTCATTGACATCCCTAGTCTCATCATCGCCCATTTAAAATTTTTAAAAAATACGTGAAATGCTTGTCACAATCACTAAAATTTTTTAGACCTCATCATCGCTCATTTAAAATGAAAATCACATGAAACGTTAGCCACTAAAAAGAATAATTATGATTTTTTATATGTTCATCACAACATGTTATATACATGAATAATATATTGCTAATTCAGATCAACTCTGTAGCTATTTACGTGGTGAAAGATTACAATTTGGAAACTAGATTGTCACTATTTTATAATCTAGATTTCATAAAGTTGAACGTTTTTCTCACCTTTAGATATATAAACTTCCGTAACATATTCAAGGTCATGAATTTCATATTTTACAATCATATAAATTTTATAACACGTTTAAAATCATATATTTTTGAATTTTATTTTAAAATTTTACTATTGTATCAATTTAAATTACTATCACATAAATTGAAGTACAAGAATATGTACTTTCTTTCTAGTTTAATTAATTATCTCTAAATGAAAGTAGAGTAATGATGAAACAAAAAAGACATTTCTATAACATTCATCTAAAAAAGTGAATTCTAAATTAAAAATATATATATGAATTTTGTCCAAAATCTTTATGATATAACATTAAATCTTGTCTTTAAGTCATCGATTTTATTCACTCTATGCTTATTTCTATAGCTACACGTAGGAAAAGAATTTGAAGGTTACATAATGGTTCGACCAAATTCAGTAATTACTAACACATGATTGATATTCTGAAATCTAGAACTCTTAAAGTTTAAATATTTATATCGTCTCTAGTATCAAAAATTATGACATATTTAAAATCACAAGTTTTATAACCCAATACCATACAAATACTATAACATAATTACATATTTCCGAAATTTTTATTTATTTGACTATTTATCAATCTAAATTAGTACACATAAATTACATAGACGAATATTTTGAGTGTTTAGATGAATTAGTTATCTCAAAGTGAAATAGACCTCTGTTACTTATGAATTTTGCACATCAGATATTCTATTTTGATTCTACTAAATAGCAGTAGAGTCATGCAAAATGATACGAAGATGTTTATACTTTCCTTCAAGAAGTTACAACACTTCAGGAAATTCTCTTATATTTTTTCTCTCTCATCTTTTCGTGTTATCATTTGATTCCAATTGGTATTTGAAGATCTAAATTGATATCTATATTATTTCACTTTTCTGTTCGCAGATAATAACGAGCCTACAAAGGAGCAAATAGTGAAGGATAGGGGCCAAGGCAGAGATAGAGGAAGAGCAAAAGGCCAAGGTACAAGCCAAGTGTTACACCCGGTTAAATTATCAAAATATCCCTAGATGAGAAAATGCGTCTTCCCAAACTCTTTTGGCAAATCCGAGGCCGAAAACGTGATCAACATGGAAAATTATGTGGGAAAATAGTCCTGGTTGATTTTTAGAACAACTAGATCAAAAGATAATTTTTCAAAGCAAAAACGCATTTTCTAGAAAAGTGCGCGATATGTCCGCATCACGGACTTATCGCGGATTTGCACTTAACTGGGGTTTCAAGATTTTCTATGGGATTGAAAAATCGATTGGAAAATTTTTGAAAAAAAATATACTAGTACGCGATAGGTCTGCGTCGCTGACCTGGTTCACCCAAATGTACCAGCGAAGTTCAAAAATTTTAATTGTATGAGGGGTATTCCAGACATTTTTCCACCCCTCCTAAATTCAAAACACGACCAATAGAGGTCATTTTTTACCTAAAAAGAGTTTCTAAACCCATTCTAAAGTCCCTTACGCTAAAAACTAAGTAGAGACTTTGAGCGAAGAAGAAGAGAAAGAGCTAGGGTTTAGAGGATTAAGGTCAATTTCTTACGAATTTGGTTGTTCTTTGATTTCGAGGTATGTAAGGCTATTCATACGTTGGGTTAAGTTCATCCACGCGCCTCATATGTTGATTCTTTGATATTGAGTTCGAGTAGAGTTTTACCCTAAATTCTTGAATTGATTTCTTGAGTTTTCTATTGTCTCAATGAGTTCCTTGTCATAAAAATGTCTTAATGATGTTCATGAGTTGAGAATGTGATTTGGATACATGTTCATGTCTTTGTTTGCATGAACCCGAATTGAGGATTATATTTAATTTATGCATTATTTCAACTTGAGATTTGATGGTCATATTGAGCATATTAAACAGAGATGATTTTTTAGTATATTTTACTGAGTTTGCATGAACATGAGTCTTGAGCATAATTAATGATTTGAGAAAGAGTCTTGGTGAGATGATACATGTTTTAATGAGTTTTTGATTAAACTGAGCATTGAGTTTAAATGATCTTTTGAGTAAACAAATTTGATGAGGATGTAAATAATTTTCAAATATATTTATTGATGGAAGAAGATGATGATGATATTTTAAGATCTTTTGAGAGTAATATTGAGCACCGAGTTGGGTAGAGCAAGAGTGACTCAAACCCCATAACTACATCGTCAGCATAGGATAGTTGTGTAGTTAACTCTGGCAACTATTGTCCCAAAAAGATAGACGAGGATGATCGATCCAAGATGTTAATGTGACGTCCTTGGCAAGTAATGGACGGGCGTAGCAATGACATCGCCTTCGTTGTGCATCATCAACGAATGTGGTGGGCTGTTGTTTGTTAGAGAAACTCCCTAATTTTGCATAACTAATTTGACTGAGTTGCATGCTAGAGTTTCTTTTAGGAGCATCATTTTACTATTCGAATCGGATGATATGGTGTGAGAGATATATTATTTGATTACATCCTTTCCTTTTCAGTCATTTTACATACTATATATTAAATTTACTGACGTCCATTTGGACTGCATCGTTTTATGATGCAGAGATAAATATTAGAGGTCTTCAACAAGCGCTTCATTGAAGATCTTATCTTCTTGCAACTGATTGGTGAGTCCTCCCTTGTATTCAGAGGATACCCCTTATATCCGTTTTGCTTTGAGTTATTTTTATTTCCTTTGAGTTAGGGTAGCCATGGCCTGTCATGGTACAATCTAGACATGTAGAGGTAGAGGCTTCATAGACTAGAAGATGAGTTGATTTTGAGGTCCTTCTTTTCTTGAATTGACTTTTCTTCAATTCTACTCTTATGTCACATATGTATAGTTTTATTTTGTTAGCCTATGGTCTTTATTCATTGAATTGCCCATCATAACGATCACTTTATTTTAAGTCTTTCGTTGATGTAAATGATTGAATGATCGTTATGAGGTCAAGTGGTTCGCTTGGGGACTAGCAATAGTCTCTGAGTGACGGCCACGTCTAGGGAACCCTCCTGGGGTGTGACAAACTTGGTATCAAATCACATAGTTCAAGTATCCTAAGGATTCTATGAAGTCGTATCTAGTAGAGTCTTGTTTATGGTGTGTTGTGTACCACACTTAAAAGCAAGAGGTTATATGACATTAAGAATTGTTACACTTCTTTCTTATCCTGATTCATGCTATAGAGTTAAACTCTAGAAAAACTCTCTTCTAAATCGTGTGTTACGCGTTTGCAGACTATGCCTTCCAAATGCATCATGGATTATAGAAGTATCGTCAGCACCGAGAAGCTTGAGCCTACTACTCAGCTTGTTGCACATACCCGATGGGTAGAAGAGGACAAGGAGAATGAGATGGAAGAACCTTAGTGCAAAAAGGTTGAGTTAATAGGACATGAGTGTAGTAAGCGTAAACAAGGAAATAGAAATAGGTTTCCCTTTCTACAAAAACCCTTGAGTTATGCAGCACCACTAGTGAGTGAACCCACACTAAATCACATATATAATCTGAGACCGAGGAGAAACTAGACTTTCAGGATTCGGGATCCTCTATCCCGAGGAAGTATGCCTCGAAGTCCTAAAGGAAAGCCACCATGTAGAGAGTGTGGCAAACTCTATTTGGGGAAGTGTCAAATGGATACCGATGACTGCTTTAAATCTGGTCAGGTGGGTTACTTACAGATAGAGTTGTCAATATAGGCTGGTCCACCCTATCAGGGCAAGCCCATACAGACTGTGGTTATTGATAGGTCAGGCCAGGCTGACCTATTTTTTTGTGGGCTAGAAAACAGCTAACCCAGTCCATCAGTATGTGGGCTTCGGGCCTTGCCGGATCGGCCCGCATTTTTAGAAATATAGTTTTTTTTATAAATTTTTAATTAAATTATAATTTAAAAATATTAAAATAAATAGTAACAGGACAGTATTACATGGCATTAGAGTTATTATTACATATTATAAAAATAAAGTTTGTATCTAAATTTTAATATTTAAAATTTTTAAATGAACTTAGAATTTGGACTCTTATTATTTTTAGTTTATTTTTAATTATTTTTTAATTCAGCTCACGAGCCGACCTAACCCATATTACAAAAGCCCCACAAATCAACAGACTTATTCAGGTCGAGCTAAAAAAATTTAAATGGGCTCCAAAAATTTTAGCGCAGCCTTGCTAAATCACGGGCTAGGTCAAACTGGCCCAACGGGCCTAGCCCAGATAGATGGCTCTACTTATAGAGGGATTGTCCGAAGTGGTCTAACAAATCTCAACCCACTATACCTACCCCACCAGTTAGAGGAATTCAGAGAGGTGTTACTTTTAGCACGAGAAGAGTCATAGACTAGTCATATGTCGTGGGTAGTCGCCCAAATCAGAAAAATACTTCAGATGTTGTGACGGGTATGATTTAAGTCTTTACTTACTTTGATGTTATCCATGAGGGAGAAACGTATGTCTCTAAAAGTCTAATGTTATCACCTAAGAGTATGATTTTAAGGTCTTGTAAAACATAAGTAGAGTTGTCATCCTAGAGCTACAAGAGCGATGAGGAAGAGAAGGAGACCAAATAGTGAGAGAGTGGTGGTTGATTAAGGTTTGTAACTAGAGTTACTGTTCCATTAGGTAAGTAATGTGGTGATGATTTGATTCATATAAATTTTGACGAAAGAGTAATAAGTACCATTTGATTTTCATGATGAGATATAGAGAAAGAGTTACTGTTAGGATGAGTTGTAGTGTGCTCAACCTAGGAAGAGGTTTATATTGATGTGTCATAGTATTAGTGAGGGCGAAGTTAGATGTTGAATAGGGGAACAAAGTGCTTTCAATTTAATAGATTTGAACTAGGCTTATGATTTCAAAGTGAGAGCCCCATGAGATCCATAGAGTTCTGAGCTTAGTCAGATAAAAAGGTACAGTGAATGGACGAATGGTACTTGAGTTGTGAAGAGAGGATGTGTTGATAAAGTATTCTCTATGAGATTTTAGCGGACTGATGTTCCCAAAATTTTATCTAGAAATTATAAGTTGGTATAATATGGGAGAAGTGTGTGATGCACATGTTAGCACTAGGTCCTAAGCTTGAATTTTGAGGAGCGGTGTGAAGAATGAGATAGCATTATGAAAGCGATAGTCTTAGTTGGAGATTTGCTCTAACAATCTTGTTGTAGTGTGTGTTTGACATTAAGATGTTAACTTGCAACAAGTGAGATGCTACAAGTATAGTAGAGGTAACCCTTAGACGAAAACATTGAATTGAGAATGAAACACTAGATAAGAAGAGACTTAAGATGTGTATTCGCGTTAGTGTAAAACTGTGTAAAGCTCTGAGTTATGACTTGCTATGAGAACCTAGATAGTATATTTGAGTTATCAATGTAGAGTAAGTTGGTGTAAGCATTTTTAATCACCCTTAGTAATTAGAACAATGAGGATTCATGTATAAATGACGATGAGTTTTACCATGTAATCCAAGACTTCCCTAGTCGAATATATTGGAGCTTAGAAATTGAATATTAGCAGACTAAAGAAAGATGATAGGTTATAAGAGTTGTAGAAAGCGATTATGTATGTAAAAAAGAGCAGTAAGTATAGAAAGATGCCCATAAAGTTAGAAGGAAGCTAAGAGTAGCATCTCAGAAGAAAGTTCTAATAGCGATTTTATATCTTTAAGTATGGTATGATAGAAGAGTTTAACATGTTCTTATGGAAAGTGATGCCCCAATTTTGTGGAGAGCTATACCTATAGTAAAGAGAATTAATTCGCAGGAGTGAACTTTTGAGCTAAGGGGGAGATAAAGAGTTAATAAGCTAGAGTGAGTTTTGAAATTTCGATGGTGATGAGTCGGTCAGGATGAGACATTTATATTTGTTTATCTCTTATATTCCTTATAGTTCAGTTAAGGTGATACCTTATTTAGGGAGTGAACCTTTGAGCTAAGTGCTAAGCAGGCTTGATAATTCTTAAATATAGTTGAAGTGGTTAGAGTGATAGACTTGAATGTGTGGATGTCATTATATAAGAAATTGGAGAAGGCTATTGATGACTTTTGAATGAGTGTTCCATGTAGATGCATTAGAATAGTGGGAAGGAGTAGTATTTTCTTAATGAAAGTCCTGATCGAGGTATAGAGCTTGAGTTTTGAGGATTTGCTTCGTATGAATATGATCATCTTAGGAATAACACTTTGAGGCTTAGAATTAAGGTTAAACGAAAAAAGGAGGATGTGGTTAAGTGGAGATTTGAATAGGAGCTATAAGCTTCAATTGATGGAATGTAGTGCCATGAAAAGGAGCGAAGTTGAGATGAGGTGCTAAGTTGGAGAGTCATCCATAAAGTATTATATGTCATGATAGTCTCATTCTCGATTAGAGTTGATGACTTCCTTCTTGATTTCAAATAACTGATTATCGAGGTGTTTGAATGATTTGAATTGTTTGAGTTTCGATTATTCTATTCGTGCCTGATTGTGAGAATGTCAAAAATATATAACAAGAATCTTGCTAGATAGATTGTATGAGTATGATTGACTTATGGATAGCATATGGAGGCTTTTAATTAAGCTTGATCATGGAAAGAGTATGCAGTGAGACTTAGGCCTTGATGAGAGTTATAAGCTTTAGACAAGGATGTCCCCTAATGAGTTGAGTTTTCTATCCTTGAGTCAATGTTCATCCTTGAGTTGGAGTAATTGAGAAATTGAGTTCTTGATTGTATACATGCCTTGAGAAATCTCCTAGTGTATTCATCATTTGAGAACGAATCATCCCAAAGGGGAGATAATGTTATACCCAGTAAAATTATCAAAATACTTCTAGATGAGAAAAGCGTCTTCTCAAACTCTTTTGGCAAATTCGAGACCAAAAATGCGATCAACATGGAAAATCATATGGGAAAATAGTCTTGTTTGATTTTTAGAGCAGTCGGATCAAAAGATAATTTTTCAAAGCGAAAATGCATTTTCCATAAAAGTGCGCGACATGTCCGTGTCGCGCATTTGCGCTTAACTGGGTTCCAAGATTTTTATGGGATTGAAAAATTGATTAAATAATTTTTGAAAAAAAATATACTGGTACACGATAGGTTCGCATTATGGACCTAGTTCACCCACCTGTACCAGCAAAATTAAAAAAATTTAATTGTTGGAGGGGCATTTCAGATATTTCTCCAACCCTCCTAAACTCGAAACACGACCAATATAGGTCATTTTTTGCCTAAAAAGGGTTTATAAATCCATTCTAAAGTCTCTTAAGCTAAAAACTAAGTAGAGACTTTGAGCGAAGAAGAGGAGAAAGAGATAAGGTTCAGAGAATTGAGGTCAATTTCTTGCGAATTCGATTATTTTTTGATTCCTAAGTATGTAAGGCTATTCATAGCATTGGATTGATTTCATCCACGCGTCCCAAGCTTTAGTGATTGATTGTGTGGGTTAGTGGTGAGTTGTATGAGTTTTGGAGTTCATGATAACATTTGTGCCTTGACTAAGTTCCTAGACGTTTCTATTCATTCGAGAACGAATGATCTCAAGAGAGAGATAATGTAACACCCCTAAATTCATCCTGCCTAATATGAGATGAACCTTCAGAAAACTAGAAAGACTAAAAAAAGTCACTGAGAGAAAACCACGAGCACCATTTATGGCCCATAGAGAAATTTATGGCCCGTAGAGAAATCTACAACCCGTAGATGGGGTCTCGTATGTCCATTTGACACTTGGCAATTTTTTTCAAGTCTGAGAACTTAAAATACGAGAGGGTATACATCCCTTAAGGAATTCCACGACCCATAGAAATGATTTCGTGAATTGAGATCTAAAAATTAACTTCTCAAAATATTAAGTTATGAGTAACACAGACAACCCGTATTTTATTCTACGATCCGTAAGAGGAGGTTCCATGGGTTTCGTGTCCAATTTCACTAGCTCAAGTGTTTGGACCCCTTTTTTACGAGAGGCTATCTACGACCCATAAAAATATTCATGTCCCATAAATAGGGGTTCGTGGATCCACTCGACTGTTTGTAAAGAGGTTTTTTTTGTTCATTCCTACCCTTTTTATTTAAATCCCCCGGTGTTTTGGACTTAATTTAAATCCTACATCAAAACCCTAAGTGTATTATCCCAAAATACACACTTAGAAAATTCTTAAGGGCATCAGAGAAGGGAAAAAAGTGAGGTTTTTTCGTCCAAGTTGAGGATCGTCGAAGAGTTGATCATTCCCAGTAAATTCCAGGTATGCAAGACTAATTAAAACTTGGGATTATTCCCCCCTGTGCCCCCACTAATGAAGATGGAAAGATTTCGAATGCACTGAGTCTTGTTGCATGATTTACTTGACTGTTTTTCTTGCAAATTTTATAAAATTTATGCATTTTCATACTACGATATATATAAGATCCATATGTATCGATGATTATCATAAACTTGATTTTACTGATTCAATGCTTTTCATGAGTTATTTTAGAAACTCTATACATGTTCAAAAAGGTTTGCATGAACGAACCTAGGGATTGAGTCTATATCCTTCATTTGAGAAGGTTGATTGTAATTGTGATATGAGCATGATGATAGGTTGATAGAACTTGATGGTCCTACGGGTCTGTATAATTGAACGCTAAGATTGGTCTAAATTGTAGAGATTGACTTAAAAACTTGATGAGTTGAAATAGTGCATTAAGAGACTCATTGTCTGGTTGATTGAAGTGATTGATGTTTTATGAGAACTGAGTCTTGGGACCGAGTTGAGTGAGAGTAAGTTCAACTCAAACTCCAGAACTATGTCGCCAAACATAGGAGAAGATTTAAATCGTTAAGTTAGAAGTTACCTCTTCATAGATACTGATCTTAGGCGTATTTATACGTCTAATAGGCCAGAATTACCCATGTATAGAGAATTGTTCGAGGATAAATCATCAAGGTTTAAGTATTTTTTGTGTGAAGTAACGTATCTTGCTAATTCGAGATCAAGGGCGCCTGTTGGTTATATTCTTGCATGGTTCTAACAGAACGTGTAGGAGTTGAATCACATCCGAAAAGGAGAAAGAACATAGTCAAAGAGCCAAGTCAAAATTCAGTTAATTCGGCAAAAATGTGCATGTCCGCATCACAGACCTTGGGAGAAAGCTGAGCGAACAGAGGTCTTGGAGAAAAAGGCGTGAAGCTAAAAATCATGGGAAGTCTACATTGCGGACTTGCTCAAGGAAAAGAGAAATATGTCCAGTCAATATTAAATGTGAAGAATCAGTCAAAACTACCCATTCCTCATCGTGGATCAAAGTAACGCGAGGGCAAAACGAGAAACAACAATTTTAGGTTTATATTCATTTAGAAAACATAATGTAAGGCAGTTTTCGAATGAGAAAAAAAAGAAGGATTAAGAACTCTTTCCTAGGTTTAATTTTGGTCAGATTTTATTTTAATTCTTCATTGTGAATTTTGGTTAGTTTTGTTATGTTTTTTATAACAATGATGTGTGGCTAATCTTCCCATATTCTGGGTTGGTAGCCAGAGACAATGTTCTAGCTTTCAAGAGTTTTGCATATTATGAAAAAGTTTCCATCAGATTACTCTTATATTGCTTTTATCCATGCTTTTTAGCCTGATCAATTAAGAGGTAAATGAGTTGCCTATATTGAATTCGAGAGATGTTGGATGGATAGAATGCAGTAATATAGGTAGCTTGTTCAACTAGGAAACTAGATTGATTCGTGTAAGGGAGAGTTGTGATAACTACCCCTACACTTTGCTAGGTTCAGTTGCAGGAAGATAATGTTAAGCATTTGTATTGATCTGTTTATCCCCACACAATGACGTAGTTAGGCAGTCAATAGGGGTAGGCCGGCAGAGGCGTGCAACTCTGCTTAGGTATTTTTAACCCTGCGATTTAATAATCAGGAAACCCAACATAAGTGCAAGCATTGAGTCTAGAACTATGTTAATAAGTGTACTAGCCAAGAATCGTACTTAAATTGATAATCTAATCGAAATTAGTAGTTATTAGTAGTTGTAATTAGTTATTTAAATTTCATTTATAACTCTCATTCCTTTTCAGAAAGTGCACTCTCACATAACCTTTGGTCTGAGATTAAAATTTGGTTTGAGTCCCGTGGGTTCGATATCCAACTCCTGATAAGGTTCACTATATTACTTGTATAGACCACGTACACTTGTATGTGCTATGGAAGCAACATGTCCCAGAAAGAATAAAGGACTAATTTGATTTGATCTGATCCACTATGGATCGATTCGCTTTTTACCCTGGCAAGTATTGAACGGTTGTGAAAACATCAACCCGTCTTGCTTTTGTATTGTTTTTTATTTTGACCCTTTTTTGTGTTTGATTCCACGTGATCTTTTTCAAGATCGTTTTGATGTTTTGAGAGATTGTTGTACGATCATTAGATCATAGGTGATTTTTGTTAGATAAGAGAAAATTTTAGATAGGTTTCATGTTGATAATACTCTGATTGATATGGACTGGACTAGTTTGGATTGGTCATCATCTACTTTTTATTTCTTGCTTTAGATAGATCTTTGACATTCCTAATTGAGTTCTTTATCTCTTTATTTGAGTATCGGAGTTGATAGTATTTTCCCTTGATGCATATTTTATTCAGTCATTTTATATACCAGTACATTTCACGTACTGACGTCCATGCATCTTTTCATGATGCAGAGACAGGTATTAGAGATCATCAACAAGCACTCTGTTGAAGATCTTCTCCTTATTTCAACTGATTGGTGAGTCCTCCTTGAGTTCGGGGGATGCATATGATTCCATCTAGCTTTTGAGTCAGACTTTAGATTTGTTTTCCTTTGATTTGAGGTACCCATTGGCCTGTCATTGACACCATTGTCTATTTGATAGAGGCTTCATAGACTAGAGTTTGATTTGTTTGATTTGTTTGTTTGGATTATTTTTTGAGCTAATTCCTTTCATACTAGCTTTATGATTGAGATTGTCCACCCTTTTTATCTTTAATTTTCTGCTGATTTGCATATATTTATGATTGAATGACTATGATAAGGTCAAGTAGTTTGCTTGTGGACTAGCATAGTCTTTGAGTGTTGGTCATGTCTAGGGTACCCTCTCGAGACGTGACATAAGTATTAGAAGACATGTTGAGGGCATGTGTGATTGAATTTTTAGATTATTGGGAAAAATTCCTATCGTTGTGTAAGGTCTCTTATAATAATAGTTATCACTCATGTATTAGTAAGGCTCCTTTTGAAGTCCTTTATAGGCGATGATGTAGATCACCCATAGGATGGTTTGAGGCTGGAGATTTGAAGCCCTTGGGAATTGATTTGTTAAAGAATGCTTGGATAAAGTAAGAAGTATCTAAGCTAAACTCTTGGCAGCCTAGAGCTGACAAAAAGAGTATGAAGATCTCAAGGTTAGAGATATGACATTTCTGGCAGGTGAGCAGGTTCTTTTGAAAATGTTCCTCACGAATGACATTATGAAATTCAGTAAAAAGGGCAAGCTTAATTCATACTATATTGGTCCGTCTGTGGTCCTTGATTGTGTCAGACCAATGACTTATAGATTGGCCTTACCATCTAGCTTTCCTGGAGTCCATCCAATATTCATGAATCTATGTTGAAGAAATACCATGAAGAAGATGAGAATTATATCATTAAGTGCTTCCTCTTCAATATGAGGAAGAGCTAGTTACAATTCTTGATCGGGATGCTTGAAACTAAGAAATAAGGAGATTAAGTCGGTTAAGGTCCAACAAAATATTGTTCGATTGAGAAATCCTTCGTAAAATGAGAAGGATATACGAGATAAGTATTCAAAGTTGTTCATCGATTCAAGTGTTGCTCTATTCTTTTCATAGTCTAATTTTTCCTATTTGATCACTCGAAAATGAGTGACGAATAAATTGATATCTATTATAATGATCTATCTCCATCATTATGGATAAATCAATGGATAAGAAAATTAGGCAATAAAAATTCTAGTAGTAAATTGATAATATTAGAGCCTAGGCCAAAATTGGATTAAATCTGAGTGATGTGAGGTCTAGGGAAATTCAGTAATGAATTGGGGGTCGATTTATAAGTTTGATATTTTGAATTGATATCCAAGACAATAATAAGCTCATGTGGCTTTACAAAATTGAATTTCAGCGAGTAGAACTCCTGAAATATATCTTGGTGCAAAAGGTACATTTTTTAACGTCATTATTTGAAGGTGTGTTGTAAAATGGAGACTTGGAAAACAAGTTACGAAGTTTTTGTATTTGTTTAACCTTCCATGGCAAGGTGGATCTCTCTATGGGGGTACCTCCATGATAGGATGTGACCACCATGGCGGAATAGTCATGAATTTTAAGTCTAAAAAATTTTAAATTTATTTTTATTTCTTTCACTTCATCCTTGAGAGACCAGAAGCGATCTAAGAATATTTTTTTTCAAATTTCCACCTAATTTGACGATAAAGGTAAGTTAATTATTTTTGTAAGTTATAATTTGATTCCTGGACCTTAGAATTTAGGAGAATCCTTATAAAAAAGGATTGTGATATGCAATTAATGGTGAAAACAATCCCTAGTTGAGGGAGATGATCATGAATGTGACCAAGAAGTGAAATTTTGCTATAATTTGAGTAATTTAGATCTTTTTTTTAAAATTTAGATCATTATTAGAGTTTTCAATGCTTATTTTAAGGTAGGTGATGATTTGATATTGCTATTTGTGTGATATATTGTTGGTAACTACTTCATTAGTACTTTTTGCATGTATGTGAATAAAAAATAATGACATGAACCTAATAAATGACCTCTCATGATCAATTTCATGCAATGAACCTATCACCATTTTTTTGTGAGTTGTTAGATTATTCATTCTGTGTGTAACTATGATTAATATTATTGGATTGAATGTGACATTTCAATACATTATTGGATTGAGTGTCTCATTTCAATAAAATTTATTTGGGTGTGAATCCCATTAGAGGGCCATTGTAGAATTTATTATGGTAATAATGATAGTTATGAAGGAGGTATGTTAATCATGAACCGTAATTTGCTATTCTTTCATATATGTTCTTTTACTAAGTTGTAGTTGCATGTTATATATTTCTCTTATTAGAATAGCTGCATGATCCTATCAGTATTCAGTTGTTATGCTGCTCTATTCTTATTGAGTAATAAGGCAACTTTAGGTGGTTGTTGATAGACTTTAAATGGGAGACTATCGATTTGAAATTTAATGGTGAGTCAGCTCGTTCAGGCCTAACATGGATTCCTCCATTAAATTGAGTCAGCTCGTTCAGACCTAACATGGATTCCTCCATTAAATTTCTTAGTCCAATTATTTTCGAACTTAGATATTTAGACTTTATTTTTGTTATGAACTCTTGGGGTTGCATTCCCTTATGTTAGATGCTTAGAAGAGTTTTGGTACAATGACTTTCAATTTTTTGAAGTTATTTCTACATTTATCTAGATATTGAGTTTATGGGAACTCAAGATTTGGTCTTTTATTTAATCTTGCTTTCGTAATTTTAAATGCTTAAATTCTGCTAGTTTTGTTTGGCTGGATTACAATATTGGTCTTTCCACCTGAGGGTTAGTATGAGTGCCACTCACGATCAGTTCAAGATTGTGATAAATAAATTTTTAATCTGCCTAAAAGAAGAAGAAGAAGAACCTAAAAGCTATTTAATTTTATTTTGTCATTTTATCCCTAGTAAGATACTACGAAGTTCATTTCAATTTATGTGATGCATTTCAATTGAACTTAAAATTTAAGGGGAAAAAAGGTTTTAAAAATTGTGATCTAAAATATGTTATATGTTTGTCTGACAATAAATTATGTCATTATTAAAATGAGTAGTCTAAAATTTTATAAAATTTTTAATATATAAATTCATCATTCCTTTCTAACAAAAAATAAAAAAATAGTAAATTACATGAATTGTGAAAGTGAAAGTAGAAATTTCAGATCTCATCGTCACCTATTTAAAATGAAAAAATATGTGAAACTCTTATCGCAATTATTGAAAATTTTTAAAAATCATCACTCGTTAAAATTTTTAAAAAAAACATTAAAAGATCGCAAAAGTCATTGAAAAGATAATTAATTTTTTTTTTGGAAAATAGTCATCATTACATGTTATATCCGCTCATACTCAAGAACTTAGTGTAAAACCTATCCAGATAAATTTATAATTTATGATTTTTGACTTATTTCTTAATTTTATTCAAATACAATAAATATAACTAAAAGTTACTTTGACTGAAACTATTTAAGATTAAAATAAATTAATTATGAACTTCATTTCAATTTATGTGATGTATTATAACTGAAATCAAAATTTAAGATTTTTTTTAAAAAAATTGTGAACTAAAATATGTTGTATGTTTGTCTAACAATAAATTATGTCATTAAATATTAAATTATTAGTTTACAATTTTATAAATTTTTAATATACAAATACATTAATCCTTTTTGATACAAAATAAAAGAAATAGTAAATCACATGAATTGCGAAAGTGAAAGTAGACCTTATCATCACCTATTTAAAATTTAAAAAATATGAGAAATGCTTATTGCAATAACTGAAAATTTTTAGACACCATCATCACTCATTAAAAATTCGAAAAAATACATTAAAAGCTCATCACAGTCATTAAAAAAGATAATTATAATCTTTTTTATGTATATAGTCATCATCGCATGTTATATTCACGCATACTCTAAAACTTAGCGTGAAACCTATTCAGATGAATTTATAATTTATGATTTTTGACTCATTCCTTAATTTTATTCAAATACAATAAACATAAGTAAAAGTTAGTTTGACTGAAACTACTTAAGATTAAAATAAATTAATTATCAACTTCATTTTAATTTATGTAATGTATTTTAACTGAAATCAAAATTTAAGAATTTAAAAAAAAAAATTGTGATCTAAAGTATGTTGTATGTTTGTCTGACAATAAATTACCTCATTAAATATTAAAATGATTAGTTTAAATTTTTTAAAATTTTTAATATAAAAATACATTATTCCTTTTTAATACAAAATAAAAGAAATAATAAATCACATGAATTGCGAAAGAGAAAGTAGACCTCATTATCACCTATTTAAAATTAAAAAATATGTAAAACGTTTATCGCAATTACTAAAAAAATTTAGACATCATCATCACTCATTAAAAATTTGAAAAAGAATACATTAAAAGCTCGTCACAGTCCTTAAAAAAGATAAGTATATTTTTTTTATGTATATAGTCATCATCGCATGTTATATTCACGCATACCCTAGAACTTAGCATAAAACCTATTCATATGAATTTATGATTTTTGACTTATTCCTTAATTTTATTCAAATACAATAAATATAAGTAAAAGTTAGTTTGACTGAAACTACCTAAGATTAAAATAAATTAATTATGAACTTCATTTCAATTTATGTGATGTATTGTAACTGAAATCAAAATTTAAGAACAAAAAGTTTTAAAAATTATGATCTAAAATATGTTGTATGTTTGTCTGACAACAAATTATATCTGTAAATATTAAAATGATTAGTTAAAAAATTTTAATATACAAATACATTATTCCTTTTTAATACAAAATAAAAGAAATAGTAAATTAAATGAATTGCGAAAGTAAAAGTAGACCTCATCATCACCTATTTAGAAAGAAAAAAATATATGAAACGCTTATCGCAATTAGTGAAAAAACTTTAGACATCATCATCACTCATTAACAATTTTTCAAAAAATATATTAAAAGCATGTCGCAGTCATTAAAAAAGATAATTATAATTTATTTTATGTATATAGTCATCATCGTATGTTTGTCTGACAATAAATTACGTCATTAAATATTAAAATGATTAGTTTAAAATTTTATAAATTTTTAATATACAAATACATAATTCCTTTTTAATACAAATTAAAAGTAATAGTAAATCACATGAATTGGGAAAGTGAAAGTAGACCTCTGTAACACCTGGTAAAATTATTAAAATACCCCTATATGAGAGAACACTTCATAACGCATCTTCCCAAACTCTTTTGGAAAATTTGAGGTAAAAAATGTGATCAACACGAAAAAATTATGTGGGAAAATAGTCTTGGTTGATTTTTAGAGCAACCGAATCAAAAGATAATTTTTTGGGGCAAAGATTCAATTCTAGAAAAGTGTGCGACAAGTCTGCATCGCGGACTTGCACTTAAATTTGGTCCCATTATTTCTATGGGATTAGAAAATCGATCGGAAAATGATTTACGTAAAATTAGACATAAAACACATTTAACAAATGTGATTTATGTGTTATTTTGTGGAAAAATAATTTTTGAATGCATTTATATTTTTCGTCAAAAATGAACTAAAGCACGACAACTCCACATCGCGGACTTGCACCATTATGGTACTTGACGTTTAGTTTTAAAAACAAGGGCATTCTAGTCCTTTCTCCACCCATCCTAGACTAAACCTTGTCGTTTTGAAGTCATTTTCAACCCTATATTAATTCCTAAGTGTGAATTTTCAATCATTTGCTCTAATTCATCTTAAGAACTAGGGATAAGGAGAAAAAAGGAGGCTAGGGTTCAAGAGGATTAAGGTCAATTTCCTGCAAATTTAATTGTTCTTCGATTTCTAGGTATGTAAGACTAAACTAAAACATGAGAATGTTCTTCCCTGTGCCCTTATTGATGGTAATAAAGAGATTGTGAAAATCTTGACCTCTATGCATGTTTTCTATGAATATTTTCTTGTAAATTATACATAATCTATGTATTTTCATATGTTGATGATCATTATAAACTTGATTTGCTGACTACATGCTTTTACATGAGTTATTTCACAAACCCTACATATTACTTAATAAAAGATTGCATGAATGAACCTAGGATTAAATCTAGAGCCTTGACAATATGATTGTGATTGTGACTGAGCATGATGATATGTTGATGAAGCTTGATGGTCCTGTGAGTCTTCAAAATTTGAACTCTAAAGATTTGTCTAAATTAAAAGTCCTCATACGTGATTGTCTAATTCACTCTTGAAAGGTTGATGAGATTGGTTGGTCAAATTGTTGAAAGATCGATTTGATAGAGTTGATAAACTAAAAGAGTCAATTAAGAGACTCACTGATTTTTTTATTGAAATTGATTATTTTATGAGTGTTGAATTTTGGGAGGAGTATCAAACACAGAATTGAGTAAGAGCGAGACACGCTCGACCCAATAACTACGTAGCCAAATGTAGAAGTGGACTAAGTCTGTTAAAGTTAGACATATCCCTATTTTAAGGACTGAGTCCATTAAAGTCGAACATGTCCCAATTGTGAGGACTGAGTCCGTTAAAGTTGGATATATCCCTATTTTATTATCCTAAAATAATAGGACTTGATTGGTTGATTGGGTCCATTCATGAATTCTAGTTGTTCTTACTCTGACAAGGTATTGAAGGATTGTGGCAACATCAACAGGATTGTTGTACAATCGTTGGTTCATAAGTGGTATTACCTACGAAACTTATGATGACTGTTGCATTGCTCTAAGTCTTTTGACTATGTCTAATCTATGAGGTGATAGAGACAATAATGTTTAGATCCTTACCGATGGGTTCTTCTACGATAATGTAATCTGAATGGTAGAGAGACTGCACCAGACTTGAGAGAAGCCAACTAGTATGTTGACTTGATTGATTCGAAAGAATGCACTACTACTCATGTGAATTGTGCGTTGGAGTTAGCTCAAGATATAACCTAGACTCTCTTATCTAAGACTTGCTTACGATGTTACCCATAAGAGTGTGATGTGAGGTCTTATAAATAATGAATAGGATTGAGTTATCCTAGAGTTAGAAGGATAATGATAAAAAGGAAAAGATGAGACAGTGAGAGTGATAGTTTATTGGGGCTTGTAATTAGAGTTATTATCTATAGGTAAGTAATGAGGTGATGAGTCGATTGCCCAAAGTTTTGATAAAAGAGTAGTAAGTACCTTATAATTTTCATGATGAGGTAAAGAGAAAGTTATTATTAGAAAGTATCAAGCATGCTCAAACTAGAAAGAAGTTTATGTTGATATATTTATATTATAGTATTCGTAATTGTGAGGGTGAAATATAGATGTTGAATAAGGTAACAAAGTACTTTTGAGGTGATAGATCTAAGTTAGGCTTATGATTCTGAAGTGAGAATCCATGAGATTTATAGAGTTATGAGCTTAGTCAGATAAGGAGGTATAGTGAATGGGTGAGTGATACTGAGCTGTGAGGAGGGCATGTGTTGATTAAGTACTCTTTATGAGATTTTAGTGGGCCTATATTTCCAAATAATTTTACCTAGTAGTTATAAGTCGGTATGATATGAGAGAAGTGTGTGATGCACATGTTAGTACAAGACCCTAATCTTGAATTTTGAGTAGTGTGAAAGAGAAGATAGCATTGTGATAATGATAGTCTTAATTGGAGATATGCTCTAAGAGGCTTACCATAATGTATGTTCGAGATGAAGACGTTGATTTGTAAGAAAAGTGATGATATGGGCAGAGGTAGGAATAGTGCATTGAGGATGAGTTTTCCATTATAGTCTAAGTTTTATACAATTAAATTTATGGGAGCACAGAAGTTGAGTGTTAGCAGGCAAAAAGAAGAGGCTAGATTATAAGAGTTGTGAAAAGTGATTATGTACGCTAATAATAGCTATAAATATAAAAAGATTTTCATAGAGCCAAGAGGAAACTAAGAGTGGTATCTTCGAAGAGAGTCTTAGTGGTTATTTTATATATGCGACTATAGTACAACAAAAGAGTGTAAGATATTCTGGTGGATAGTGATTCCCTATCTGTGTGGAGATATGTACTTATAGCTTAGCAAAAAGGGAATTGATTTGCAAACTTAGAGAGATGACCTTTAAGCTAAGGGAGAGATGATGAGGAGATGAATCAAAGTAGATCTTGAGTTTTCGATAGTGATGAGCTAATCAACATGAAATAGTAATTCTTTTCCATCTCATATATTCAATATACTTTAATTGAGGTGACATTCCATTCTTATCTGGTGTATGACTGCCACGCCCATGGCCTAGTCCCATACAACACATGCTGATTCCTGTTCATGTTTAGTTTTGAGGATGAGAAGAAATAACTTTATTCAACAATTTTGATCTTACCTCATGGATCCAAGAGTTTCTAGCCCGATGTTGAATGAGATGTGGCTTGAGGTTTACACTATGTACAATCTTATGAACTCATAATGAGTTTTGAAAGGTGAGGGAGATTGTACTTTATTATAAATGTTCTGAGATAAGATTTCCTGATTGAATCATGCTAATGATCTTTCGTTCTAAGTCTTTTCAATGATCTTTCTTTTCAGTCTTGATAGAAATATTGATGATATTAGAGGAGTGATAGTTGATGAGAGTGAGTGAGTGTTTTATTTTGATAATGATGTTGTACTGGTTCCATTTAAAATTATAGATATGGAGAAGGAGTCAAAAAAAAATTGATGTGTGTGATAGATAGGTAAGAGAATATTAGTATCTCTCTTGATTATAGTTCATGTGATTATGGGTGTAGATGAGTTGTAGTAGGCTTGAAGATTCTTAAGTGATTTTGAACTCAAAAAGGCCATGAAGTGGTTAAAGTAATAGGCTTGAATGTGTGGTTACCATCATGTGAATGTAGTAAAAAGATGAGAACGAGCAGTATTCTCTAAGTAAATGTCACTATGGAAATATGAAACATAGAATTTGAAGGGTTAGATTGGTATAAGTATGATCATCTTAGGACTAGCACTTTAGGACTTAGAGTTAGACTTGAATGGAATAAGAGGATGTGGTCAGGCGTAGATTTGAATAGGAGTTATAAGCTTAAATTGATAGAGTAAAGTGCAATGAAAAAGAGTGCAATTGAGATAAGGAGTAGATCTTGAGAGTGTCCATAGAGTCTTGATATTACGGTGGTTCCATTCTCGATTAGAGTTGATGGCTTCCTTCTTGAGTTCGAATGACTGATTGTCAAGGTGTTCAAATGTTCGAATTGATTGATTTCCAATGCCCATTCGTTCCTGATAGTGAGAATGTCTAAGAAACTTCTCTACTCTTGATCTAAACTGATTTGTTTATTCTGGGTTTGATTTGTGACTGTCCAGATTAGTCGATAGGTATGATGGTGATTGGTTGATTGTGATTCGTTGATCTGATAGAGTCTCGATTGTTCGATTCGTGCTATGAGTTTGCTCCTCAAATGATATCAAGTAGGAGATAATGTAACACCCAGTAAAATTATCAAAATACCCTTAGATGAAAGAACCTTTCATAATGCATCATCTCAAATATTTTTGATAAATTCGAGGCTAGAAATGCGATCAACACCAAAACATTATGCGGAAAAATGATCTTGGTTGATTTTTAGAGCAATCGGATCAAAAAAATCTTTTTTAGGCAAAGATGCAATTCCAAAAAAGTGTGTGACAAGTCCACGTCGCAGACTGGTCGTGATATTGTACTTCAATTTGGTCCCATTATTTCTATGGGATTAGAAAATTGATCAAAAAATAATTTATGTAAAATTACATATAAAATGCATTTGCCAAATGCGATTTATGTGTTATTTTGTGAAAAAATAGTTTTTGAACATGTTTTAAGTTTTTTATCAAAAATGAATTGAAGTGCGAGCGGACTTGTTCCATTAAAGTACATGACGTTTAGTTTTAAAAACAATGGCATTCTAGTCCTTTTCCCATCTATCCTAGACTAAAATCATGTCGTTTTGAAGTCATTTTCAACCTTATATTAATTCCTAAGTGTGAATTTTCAATCATTTATACTAATTTATCTTAAGAATTAGGGCTATGGAGAAAAGAGGAGGCTAGGGTTCAAGAGGATTGAGATCAATTTCTTGTAAATTCGATTGTTTTTCAATTCTCAGGTATGTAAGGCTAAACTAAAACATGGGAATGTTCTTCCATGTGCCCCTATTGATGGTAATAGAGAGATTGTGAAAGTGTTGACCTTTATGCATGTTTTCTATGATTGTTTTCTTGTTAAATTATATATATTCTATGTATTTTCATATGGTGATGATCATCATAAACTTAATTTTTCTGATTAAATATTTTTCATGAGTTATTTCATAAACTCTATATGTTTTTTATAAAAGATTGCATGAATGAACCTAGAGATTGAGTTTAGAGCCTTGACAGCAGGATTGTGATTGTGATGTGAGCATGTTGATAGGTTGACAGAACTTGATGGTCCTATGAGTTTTCAAAATTTAAACTCTAAAGATTTATCTAAATCGAAAGTCCTCATACGTGATTGTCTAATTCATTCTTGAAAGGTTGATGGGATTGATTGGTCAAATTGTTGAAAGATTGATTTGATAGAGCTGATGATCTGAAAGAGTCCATTAAGAGACTCACTGATTTGTTGATTGGAATTTATTATTTTATGAGCGTTGAGTCTTGAGAGGAGTATCGAGCACCGAATTAAGTAAGAGTGAGACATACTTAGCCCAAACACTACGTAGCCAAATGTGGGGGTGGATTGAGTCTGTTAAAATTGGGCATGTCCCTATTTTGAGGACTGAGTCCGTTAAAGTCAGACATGTCCCTATTTTGAGCACCGAGTCTGTTAAAGTCGAACATGTTCCTATTTTATTGTCCTGAAACAATAGGACTTGATTTGTTGATTGGATCCATTCATGAATTCGAGTTGTTCTTACCCCAACAAGGTATTGAAAGGTTGTGACAACATCAACAGGATTGTTGTACAATCACTGACTCTTAAGTGGTTGTTGTTGGATAAGAGAAACTCTCATATATGTTTTATATTAATAGTACTTTGATTGGACTGGATTAGATTCGAATTGGATTTGTGTTGAGTAGTCATTGTCTACTTTTTATTCATGCTTTAGATAGACATTTGACACTTTGATTGAGTATTTCTGAGTTGATGCTATCCTATGTTATTCTACCTATATCTATTTCATTCAATCATTTTACATACTCGTATATTCCACGTACTGACGTTCATTTAGTCTGTATCATTTTATGATACAAAGACAAGTGTTAGGGATCATCAACAGGTGCATCGTTGAGAATCTATTCGCATTTAGCTGATTGGTGAGACCACCTTGCTTTCGGAGGATTTCCATATTATTATCATCTAGCTACTAGAATTTAGATTTTTTTAAAATTGATTTGAGGTAGCCATGAACCTGTCATTAACACCATTTAAATAGTAGAGTTAGAGACTTCATAGACTAGACAATGATGAGTTGATGTTGGGATCTTTATCTCTTGACTGATTTCCCTTAAAACTATTTTTATGTTAGAGAATTGGAGTTTGATTGTTGGCCTATGACTTTTATATATTGAGATTGTCCACCTTTTTTCATCTTTAGTCTTCCGTTGATATGTTAAACTATGATTGAATGAATGTGATGAGGTCAAGTGGTTCGCTTGAGGACTACCAATAGACTCTGAGTACCGGTCACATCTAGAGTACCCTCCCAGAACGTGATAACCTCATCATCACATATTTAAAATTAAAAAATACGTGAAACGTTTATCGCAATTACTGAAAATTTATAGACATTATCATCACTCATTAAAATTTTGAAAAAAAATTACATTAAAAGTTCGTCATAGTCATTAAAAAAGATCATTATAATTTTTTTATGTATATAGTCATCATCGCATGTTATATTCACGCACACTCTAGAACTTAGCGTAAAACCTATTCAGATGAATTTATGATTTTTGACTAATTTCTTAATTTTATTCAAATACAATAAATATAAGTAAAAGTTAGTTTGACTAAAACTACTTAAGATTAAAATAAATTAAAAATTATGAACTTCATTTCAATTTATGTGATGTATTTTAACTGAAATCAAAATTTCAGGGAAAAAAGTTTTAAAAATTGTGATCTAAAATATGTTGTATGTTTGTCTGACAATAAATTACGTCATTAAATATTAAAATGATTAGTTTTAAATTTTATAAATTTTTAATATACAAATACATTAATCCTTTTTAATACAAAATAAAAGAAATAGTAAATCGCATAAATTGAGAAAGTAAAAGTAGACCTCATCATCACCTATTTAAAATTTAAAAAATATGTGAAACGCTTATCGTAATTACTGAAAAATTTTAAATATTATCACTATTAAAAATTTGAAAAAAAAACTTTAAAAGCTCGTCACAATTATTGAAAAAGATAATTATAATTTTTTTTTATACATATAGTCGTCATCGCATGTTATATTCACGCGCACTCTAGAACTTGATACAAAACCTATTCAGATGAATTTATAATTTATGATTTTTGACTTCTTCTTTAATTTTATTCAAATACAATAACTATAAGTAAAAGCCATTTTGACTGAAACTACTTAAGATTAAAACAAATTAATTGAAACAGACCCATAAAATGATATGGAAAAGGAGGAATAATTAAGAGATAATCAAGGGTCCCAAATTAAACCACCAGTAAATAATTACGTAATAATCTGTGACTACTTAATTGGTCAAAGAGCTAAGTTGTTGGCAATAGCTTTTGAATTTGACCGACATATTTTAACTGGGCCGGGTATCCTGGGCCTCACGTGACCGGCTACCCGGACTTCGAGAAATACAATTAGGTGCTGATTCATCAGCGTTAGAAGTTCACTCATTGGACCAACGCCGTTAACCGGACCCACATACCCCACGTGTCTTAATCACTAACGGTGTTATAGATGTGGCGAATCGTTATTTATTTACCGTCGAAGTGACCGGGATCTTTGGTTAACAACCGGTGACTCAGATATTTTTGTAGAATCTGAAAGTATGAATGTAGTTATTATGTATTTTCCTTTTTAAAAAAAAGTTAATTATGGAATAAATAATAATAGAGAAAATAATAAAATAGGTGGGCTTGTAATTATGGATCTTCTAATTTCGGCTAGTTTTGGATCCTATAAAACTGCAAATTCTTCGTTCTTGACTCAAGCCAGTTTCAAACACAAACTCTGCCCCTCTCTCTAAAATCTCACTCTCCTGTTTCTCTCTCTTAATTAGCATCTCACTGTTTTACCATTCAAAAACATCATCACCACCATTGAACAATCTGGATTCATTAGTGTTTTTCACTTCCTTTACTTGTCTTCCGTTCTTTTTTTTAATCCAGGCTTGTTGTTCTCCGTGTGGGACTAATTGGGCTGTGTTTCTCTTTTTACCATCTCATCTTTTAATGTTTTTGAGTCTTTTTTTTGTCAGATTTTGTTCTGAATCATCGTGTTTTTGGCTTCTCTTTGACGATTCTATTGTTGTTCCCATCTTTTAAGAGTCTTACTTTTAGTGGTGTCACTCTCAAAGCAATCCTCCTTTACCTTCATTGGACCTTTCACTCTTTTTTTTTTCTTAGTAAAAAATAGCTAATCCAAAGAAACAGAGCTTTCCTTCATGGATCATGATATGTTGTGTCCGATCAAATACACCGAGCACCGGAATGTTATCAGAAAGGTCACTAAACCCCCTCTGGTGAAATCGAAAAAATTCCCAGAAGCCTCAAAATCCTCTCAATACAATCCATCTGTTCGGAGGACTGTCCGGATTTATGTTACAGACCCAGACGCGACGGACTCTTCAAGTGATGAAGAAGACCAGCTTTTTGGACGGCGAAGGGTGAAAAAGTACATCCACGAAATCAGTATTGAACCGGCTGTCAAGTCTGAAGTTACCATTCCCAACAGTTGCAATGGCAAAATGGTGAATAAAAAAGCACCGGACGCTCTTCAGACGAAGCAGAAGCCAATGAAAGTCCAGCCCCCACAATCGGCTGGAACTGTTAGGAAGTTCCGTGGCGTGCGTCAACGGCCGTGGGGCAAATGGGCCGCTGAGATCAGAGACCCGGCTCGCCGGGTCAGGCTTTGGTTAGGAACTTACGATACCGCTGAAGAAGCTGCTATGGTTTATGACAACGCTGCTATTAAGCTTCGTGGGCCCGATGCTTTAACAAACTTCTCCACTCCTCCCAAGCCAGAACCAGAGCCAGAGTCAGAGCGAGAGCCAGAGATCAGTGTTCCCTCCCAGTCCTGCTATGAATCGGGCAACGAGTCCCGTAACATCGCTTCTCCAACTTCTGTTTTGCGGTCTAGAATAAGCCAGTCAAGTGACGAGCAAAGCCGGTCCGACCCGGTTCAGGTTTCGGGAGACTGTCTGTCGGTCCAAGGATCAATGGAGTGCGACCAAACGGTTGTTATTGAACCGGTTGTTCAGTGTGCTGAACCGC
>JBCEWC010000856.1:0-11878 GCA_038996855.1 Solanum aculeatissimum | reverse complement strand
TCAGCAGGAAGTGGAAGAGTGTCAGGGCGAGACCAGCATGATTCCTGATTACTCAAACGATTACTTGCCAACAGACATTCCCTTCTTAAACGATTTTTTCAATTTTGATGGCGTAGCAGCGGAACAGACATTATTTGAGGACACAACAGTAGCAGCAACAACAAGTTGTCCCAATGATTTTGGCTCATCGTACAATGACACATTCTCATTGGATTTCGCGAACGATTTCCTATTTAACGATGCTGATTTTGCCAATTTTGATGACTCATTTCCAGACCTGGGTACATTAGGAGTGGATGATTATTTCCAAGACAATGTTGTTGATTACTCCAGCGTTGATTCTCTGTTGGCGATTTGAACTTCATCTCTATGAGAGGCCAGTTTTGCAACATGGCACTGTTCCTGGCTTTGCTACTGTTTAGTGGCAAATTTTATCTACCGGCGCGGTTATGATTATTAGTATAATTTAGTGGTTTTAGGATCTCCGTGAAAGTGAATGGAGCGAAGAGTGAAGTTTTAGTTTATAATTTATTTTAAAAATAAATAGAGATGGCCTTGGAAAGAGTTGTATCATAAAAAAACTCTATGGAGACTTTAAATGAGAATCTTATAATCTTTAGTGAAATTCAGTTGTCCCATATTTTGTTTGTTTCATTTTTTTTTTAATTTAACACTTGAGTATGCAAAATTGATTTTCATACGTAGGTGAATCGTGTATTATATTTTGAACAGGAATCCATTTGAATATACTGGTGATATTGCCAAAGTGGCATTCTCTTTGCCACATAGCATTAGGCGTGATTTACGGGTTTTTTCAATTGACCGGGTCAAGTTTTATGTGGCCCGTGTGAAGCTAAAAACGTCTCTTTGTTTGTGATAAGCACTACATAGAAAAGCTTTTTTGTTGTCTTTTGTGGAATTTGAATATCAAAATCAAAACGTGCTGTTTTTCCACATTTATACCCAAAAAATTAGCGGCAGGGGTTTATAAGCACAATAATATAGCATTTAATGTGGGCAATGAATGGAGAAAGGCTTAGTCTAAATAGGACGAATTAAGATTTTATGGCTACTTATAAAATAAAATTAATATTTCATATTTTTTATGTGTAAATAAATATAAGTAAAGATAAGTTTCTTGTAAAAATGATTTAAAATTTAAAAAAATAAAATTGTAAGTGGACTAACAGTCTAATAATTGTGATATCATAGCCTTGTTAATATCATATTTGGCTAAACTTTTTTTTTCTTCTAAAAGTGAGACGTTTGATTAAGTGATTTTTTTATAGGGAAGAAAAATAAGTATTTTTGAAGAGTGTAAGATCAAATATAAATTGATTTTTACTGCTTCTCAATAATTCAATTTGTATAAGCTTATTTTAGAAGTTTGACAAATTAATGTAGTACTATATAATTGTACCTTTAGCTTCTTCTCTTATGGGTTCGTATATTCATGTTAACTTTCAGAATTTGATTGTGGATTATAAAATAAAAAAGTTTTCACATATTAGTAGTATTTATCGTGGGCACAATAACTGGTACATCAGAGGTGCGTCCTTCCCGGTCCTCTTGTACTAGGGAAAGGTCCAATCAATTGTTAGAATCAATAGGTTATTAATCAACAAAGCCAAATGAAAATTTTTAAAAGATGAGATATAATTTAGCTTAATATATTGACATATTATATGGATATTTTTCTATAAATATTTGTCTCATATTGTATGAGCACTTACTAAATTAGAATATAATTAATTTTTTTTTCATTTTACGCCACCATTAATTAGTGTATTAATGTTTTTTCTAACTTTATTTAATGTACATTGATAAAAATAAAGGATAAAATGATAAAATTCATCAGTGCATTAATGATTTCTTAATAATCATATAAAATACAAAAATGTTCATATAATGTGGGACAAAGAGAATACTTCTTATCATTTTAACGCCATCATCAACTTCTTTTCTTAATTTGTTGTCAACAGTCACTGTGACAAGAAACAAATTTAAACAAATAAATATTTGTTCATTTTATTCTTAATTTGTACTATTTCTGTCCCATATTATATGGGTATATTTGTCACATATTATATGAGCACTTACTAAATTAGGATAAAATTAATTATTTTTTTCTCATTTTAACCCCATCATTAATTAGTGTATTAATGATTTTTCCTAACTTAATTTAATGTACATTGATATAAATAAAAGGTAAAATAATAAAGTTCACTAGTACATTAATGATTTCTTATTAATCGTATAAAATGAAAAATACTTGTATAATATGAGACAAAGATTGTCCTAGTTTTGCTTAAAAGTCCTTTCTGGCTAGAAAGTCTGCATATTGATTTGTTTTCATCAACATATGCTTAGTGGTAGCCTTATCGACTTCCAAAACAAATGTTTATAATATTCAAAATAACAACTTAAGGTAAAACCATTCAGGTTTCATTAGATCTTCTTTGATCAAAAAATTATATTATGTATATAAAATGAATTTTTTTATTGTATACATTGGAAACACAATTTTAATGAAGAATTTACACGAAACTAGTATAGAAAGATCCATTGCATTTGGTTATGGCTACCTCATATTGCTCCTTCAATTAATTATTATTTTTTAAATTGCAGTGCCTACTCTCCTTTCCTTTTTCGTAAAAAAAAACGACAGATTTAGCAGAAATTAAGAAATAAAGTTATGTTCAAAAAGTGAGATATTAAAAATTAAAAATAAGAAAGTAATAATTAATGGTGCCCAAAATTAGTTAGGCCTCAATTCTATTGAGAATACCCCCAGAATATGTGGAAAATAAAGTAGAGCAACAGTCCCAAAGTTTATAATCAGCCAATTAAACAGTTCATAATTCCAATATACATGCAACTTTGACAATAAGCAACAAAAGTCAACCATGTCTTCTCTTTTTCTTGGTCAACGAGAAAAAAAAATCAAAATTTTGTGTGTGAAAGGGAGTAAATTAGAGAATTAACATATTTTCCACAAGCTAAAAGGCTAATCTAAAAGTTGAGACAAAAGAGATTTACGTGTGAGCCATGAGTCATAAGCCACCAGGCAAATACAAAAATTGCAAATAAGCCACCATATTAGGACCCTCATACACATTATATGTCTATATTTGCAGACAATTTCGAGGAAAACATATCTTTCAAGTGCACTTTATATTATTCAAAATTATCAGTAAATTAAATAACATATGTTATTTTCCTCCAAATTGAGAATTATAAACACCACACCTTTAAGGAGGGTGGGCACACGTCTACGGTCTCTTAATGAAGATATAACAAGAATATAGTTTTTCAAATAGTGTTTCATATTTATATTGAAGTCTAACTAAAATCAAATTCATACATCACAGGATACATTATTGTGACGAAAAAACAGTAAATAATAGAAATAATTTTACAATCACCCTTATTAAAATATGTTACCTAAACATTGAAAAATGAACAACACTTAATAACAAATGCAAAATAGATACAAAATGGTACTTCCTTTGTCCCATATTACATTAATTTGAGAGGTAATGCACATATATTAAGAAAGATATTCAAATACAAAATTTTAAATCATACTTTTTAGTTTTTACTATTGTCCTTTGTAAAATCATAAATATATCTTTGCAAGTAGTGTAATTTTTCTTCTAAAAAATATAAAACTCTAACAAATGAAAAGCCAAATATGAAAAAAGATTCAAACATCTATCTTGAACTTTGAACAATTCAATTATTTTGATCTATAAAAAAAGCCTCCAAAAAAAAGTTAATATGAGACAGAGGGAGTAAATTATTTATTAATTTTATAAACTGAATAAGTGATGTTAAAAATTTCAAAATAATATAATTAATGCATAAAGATAGATGGATGGAATACTTCTTTTATTTTTAAAAATTCAAACTCAAAATTTCTGATTAAAAGTAAAAAAATTTCTTATCAATGGAGTAATTGGTATGAAACAAAAAGGAAAAGGAGAGGTAGAGGGGGTGAGGGTCCCATTAAGTGAGGGTTCGTTAATCAAATAAATTAAATAATGCTACTTATGTTGACGTAATTTGGGTCTTAATAAAATAATTTACACATTCTACTTCTATTGGAGGATATTTAAGAAAAACATATTTAACGGTATTGGCTTGTCACAATTTCTCCCAACACTACTATATAATTAAAGTGTTTACACTAAATTTATCACCACACTAATCACATTTTAGTATTTAATAATTTTTAGCTACAATTTTTATATGTATTGAAAATAATTATATTTTGAGTTGTTATTCACTTGATTTGTGTATTCCTTTTGTAAAAACAAATTAATAGAATATAACTAATAAATAACAAATTGAAGAAAATCATGGTACATTTTTTTTTCAAATATATTAAAGAATCTTTCAAATATGATATTTATTTCGTGAAGTATTTCAATCAGTTACATTAAAGAATAGGTAGGGATATTTTCAGTTATTCTATCGTCTTCCTACTCCTTCGTTAACAAGTTTCAATTCACCATTGATGAAGGCAAGTCAATTGATTAATTTGTGATTGCAAAAAAGAGATAGAAGCTTGAAATTACAAATTAGTGTGTAATATCAAACAAAATATTGATCTAGATTTTAATTTAAATTGTATTTTAGATACAATGTGTATGTTATTGTTATTATTGTTGTATACTATTTTAAAACTAATAAAATAATCTGTAGAATATACAACTGAAAGAGAGTAAATCAGTAGTTTTTTTTTTGTTGACTAGAGATATGGAAGATGGATAAAGTTATATAAATAATACAACAAGAATACATTTAGGAATTTAAAAAAATTATAAATATATAAATGAAATAACCATACAAAATTTAATTAGCATAGATTTGATGGATTTAATTAGCCGAATGAGAAATACAAAATTCATTAAGTTATATAAATACAACAAGAATACATTTAGGAATTCAAAAAAATTATAAATATATAAATAAAATACAAAATTTTAAAATATTGAAATTGAAAACAAGCAAAAGTATATAAACAAAATAAAAAAATTAAAAACAAACAAAATATAAGGTGAAGATTTGTTATCTGGATCAATATGACTTCTTTTAGGAATGAAATCATATCTTTGAAGAAAAACAAAGCGAATGAAAGAGAGAGAGGCGCGTAAATGAAAATGGAAAGAGAACAATGGAATTTTGGTGAAAAATGGAGAAAAAAATGATGTCATTTTTAATTTTTTAATTTTTTTAACCAAAAAAACTATCAATAAGGTGGGTGGGGGATTATATTAGAATAATTTTAATTTGTTATTTAATTATAATTAATAATATTTTTAAAATATAGTTATTTTTAATAAATAAATTGAGAATTTTGATTAATTGCATAATTTTTCCTTAAAAGTTTAGGGTTGTCTTATTTGTATTTGGTTATTAATTTTGCAATGAGTTATATCAGATTAATAATTAATAAATGATAAGTTATCCTTAGATGATGAAATAATAGTATTAAATTAGTTATCCCAAAATAAAAATAATAAAAATAACATAAATACATTGAAGTCCCTCAATTATTTTTATTAAATAAAAATAAATGAAGGATATTTCAAAATAATTTTTTTTTCCATAGAAAATTTTCAATACATGTTATTTTTTCTTCCTCAGCAAAGAAAAGTGAGAAAATTTACATTTGTTATTTTCTGTAAATACATGAGTACTATTTTTATTTACACTAAATAAATAGTAGGGACTAATTAGTGATTTTTTTTTTCATTTTTAAAGTGATAATAAGATGGTCCCTTTCCGACCAGTAGTTACTTTGTCAAGCCAACATAATGATTATGAATTAAATTGTGTTTCTCACATGCATGTGTAGGATTTGCCGCCTCTTACATTACGTCTCAATCTTTCTAATCTAACTTTATTTTTTCTTCTTCTTCTTATTCTTCTATAGAGTTATAAAATTATAGACCATGATTAGGGACAAAGTAAAAAATTTCATCAATAATATCTAAGATTTACATTATGTATATATAAAAAGCAATATTTATTATAAAAATAGTGCAAAACTGAGGGATGAAAACTGATAGACTAAGTCCAAAGAATTGAAAGAAAATCGATTCAATCAATTGTTTTTTTTTAAATTGAGAGACAGTCGTCGATTTTATTTTGAACAAAAATGCACAAAATTATAAAAAAAATAAAGAAAAAGATTTCATCAAAGAATGTGTGATGATTGACAGAATTGTTAATGTGATAGTAAATATCGGAAATCAATTCCAAATAGTTATATTGCTATGTGTGTATATATATATGAAAAATCACTAGTCCATTTTTTTAATTTCTATATTAGTTTTTAATTTATTAAAATCGATGGACTAGATTGGTCATCTCTAGGTTTTAAACGATCCTATCCGTCAATTTCGTAGAACCGACTAAATCTGTTAGTTTCGTGGAACCAATCCAGTCCCTCAATTTTGTGGAATTGACCTAGGCCAAACCGATGATGTATAGTCCCTTGACTTGACGTTAAAAAAAACTCAGTTCGTCAATTTAGGTCCTCAATTTTAACTTAATTTTTAGTATGATTTTTACTTATATACATAATATATTTTTTTCCTATATTAAAAATATAATATTTTGATTAAAAAAATATTTAACTAACCATCCTTCATTATTTATAGCTTCGCCAGTGACTATGATCCATCATTCCATATGAATAACTTACCATTCTTAGGTTGCAATTAATATCTTTTAAGAGTGAAATTATAATGATCTATTCCGTTGTTATTGAAAACACATGAAAGGTATACAAATCTATTTTGTCACAGGATTAGGATCAGGATCAATTCCTTGATGTGCGAGTGTATTAGTTGTGAATATATGGTCGTACAATGTCTCTATCACAAAGTTAAGTTGAAAGTTCCTTATCAATTTAGTTTCAAGTTTAACTTGAAACTGAGGTCAATTTCACATGACCATATCTTTTAGCCTATAATAAATTAGGTGATCCATTACCTATCAAATTAAAGATCTATGAGTCTTCTTTTTAGCAATACTAAATTTGCATCATTTGAAGTTCGGAGTAAAAAGTTATGATCAGTTTACAGAAGAACGTTTGAGTCGAGGCTGCCATGACCAGAATTAGGCCCCTATAGCAGTATATGTCCAGTTAAATGTGTTTTAGACATTAAATGTTATTCACTCCAAAAAAATCATCCAAGGTCATGTTAGGGAAAGGGAGGGACAATTTCTTTAGTTTTTCAATAATTTCCTCCTTCAAGGTAAGTCCTTCCCTCAATTAAATACTCATTTGATTCATTAATTCTTAGAATAACATTAGATTGATCATGATGGGGTAGAGAATTAATCTAGGTAGAATTTTCTTGTGTAAAGAGAATTAATATATTGAAATCTCTTGATTTTGAGTTAGTGTTGATAAATTATGTACTTGGGATGAAAATTAATCTAATCATTTCAAAATATTGAGTTTTAGAGTAGATTAGAGTATAGAACTAGTGAGTTCGAATCCCAAAATATTTTTGGAAGAATAGTTTATTAATTACTCTTATAATTGTTATTGTAAGAGGATTTAGTCTTTGAAAATGTGATAAAAAAGGAGATCATCAACAACAAGACAACTTACTTGTTGCAATAGTTGAGCGCTCAAGTAGACTAGGTTTCTCAATTGAGTAGTTATAAATTAATTTCTCATTACATAGTATAAAGTAAATTGATGGGAGAAATTATACCTACGCCTTCGGGCACGAACTCTGAATGTCTACATGTGTTATTATTACTGTTAGGGTAGGAATGTAATGTACGTAGATTATGATTAGTCGGTGATTAGTGGTGAGAGTCTAGTTCTTAATTGTTAACCTTAATACTTCTTATTGAGATGATTGATGGTTCTCATAAGGTTTATGTATAAGAAAATTGTTAGATTATTATAAATTCTAAGACTTGTGATAATCAAGATAGTCCAGTGTTAGAATATATATATATATATACACACATGGGGGAGATGTTCATATTAATTATTTCATGTGTAATACTTGAGTAATGCATATTCATGAAATAAATGGGTGAATGTAAAATAACATCATGTTGATAATATCATATAATGAACCTGTTGATTTACTTGTGGTTTCAAATATGGTGGTTGTGTTTTTTCATTTGTTTTATGTGTGCCTGCTAACTATTTCACTAATATTGCATGCATAATATATGACTAGAGAAAGGGAAAGAACATGAAGTAAAATGATATCTTATGATCAAATTACATGCATGAATTCTTACTTGGCTATTCAAATGTGCGTGATAATTCATTATGATGATCATTGTGATAAATGACTTCATGTTGGATCAAGTACCACTCACCGATAAACTAATTATTGGATCGGAAGTCAATCTGATACATATTGAATCAGGTGTCATACCAATACATATTGGATCAAGTATCATGCCGGTACATATTAAATCGAGTACCACACTAGTATATATTAAATCGGGTACTATATCGATACATATTGGATCGAGTACCACACCAGTACATATTGAATCAGGTGTCACGTTGACACACTAACTATTGGAATGAGTGTTATGCCATCGCGCTAACAGTTCGAGTGTGGATTCTATGAGAGTTTTATTGTTTTATTGTTGACTATTATTTATGAATTAGTATGATTTCATATACAACAGTCAAGAAATTGACATTACTATAACTGATCATGCTCATCTTGTGTATCCTGTGTAATAATTAGTATAAAAAAAATTCAAAGTCGATGTGTTGCTAATTTCGTATCATGATGGAGTTATTTGTGTTGCTATATTTATGATGTGTTTGTGTATCATCTGTCTTACTACATTGTGCTTGTTATATTTCACATAATCAGGTATGAGATTGTGTATGATAAATTAGAGAGTAGTTGATGAATTATTAAGCTGAGAATTGATGACTTAGAGACAAATTATGTTCTGATATTATGATTATGTATATTAATATGGGCTTAGGAAGGGATGTACAAGTTTCTATCTCCATGCAAGTCATCTTGACGGGTGGAATCACACTATGACGAGATCGCTATAACGGGTTTGGTCCTACTATAATTGACCAGTGTAAATAAAATATAAAGAAGACTTAAATCATTCTAATTTTGTCATATTGCAAGTAAGTTACTAAATAAACAAGGACGGGTTATTGTAGTGAGAACTCGGGTGAGCCTAGAAAGTTGGTTAACAGACTTATGAGTTATGTAGGTTCGAAAACCCCTCTATAAGAGATAGAAGGGTTAGACCCTGATCATTATTAGAGTTGGCAGCGGAAAAATTAGAAGGTTGGTATCTTGTTATATGTCAGTAGCAATTAAGGTAATCGGAGTAGCAAGAGTATGTGGATAGAAGATTTGGGTGCTGCAATTTTCTATTGTATGCTTTCTTCTAAATATTTACTTGATGTTGTGTGGTAAGTTTCTAGTTGACTGATGATGCTTACTAGTACGTGTTGTTTGTACTAATACTATTCTTGCTATATCATTTGGTATAATCTGATTGCAGAATTTCTTAGGTGAAGATGATGATAATCTCTAACAGTTTCCACTCTTCCTTTCTTATGGTGGAAATTGTGTTATTATTTTTTTTATACGTTGTATTCTTAGAAGCTCTTATATTTGTTTAGACTAAATTCTTTGGGGGTGTTAGGTATCTTTTTTGAAAATTAAATTTAGACTTTTCACTATTTACTTAATAATTACATGATCTTTTCAGTATTATTTCTTTTTTCGTATGATTTAATTGATTTAGAATGAAGGATTCTTCTATATAGGTGGTAGAGTTTGAAAGCCCACACGACTCGATAGACTGAATCATGACAAAAATATAGCTTGTTCTTTGATCATAATCCTTTTATAAGAAATTCTAAGAAATATTATATTCATTCTTTGATTTAGTTTATGTGACATTCATGATTATTATTGCGACAGTTAAAAGAGATCTTGTTTGACTATATTTTATGAATAATATTTTTTTGGTATTGTCTCTGGATGTAAGAAAAAAAATTATAAGCATTTAAAAATAAACTTGTGAATTAACAAAAGGCTCATATGATAGACTCTACCAATTTTTATTTTTATTTTTATTTTGAATTCGAAATAGCTCATATTTTAAGATTTTCAAATCCCCATTTTGAACTGTATACATATACATTCTTACATCCTGACTTGATAAATTAAATTCACTCCGTCTCAATTAAACATTTTTTGATTGGAATATAAAATTTAAAAAGAAAGAAAATTTTTTAAAATTATAATTCAATATTAGTCATCAACATTGGTTATAAATAATTTCTTAAAATTAAATTATTATTTTTTAGTCGATATTTGTCATTTTTATTAGAATACTATTAATTGAAATTTATAAATATGTATGACTCATTTAGGAGAATTCTCCTTATTAGGAGTGTGTCTAGGAGGGATATTCTGGGTTTACGTAAACCAATGCTTCCTCCTTAGACTATAATAATAATGTTATATTATAACACCCCAAAATTTTTTAATCTTAGATCGAATCATTCTTCATATATGTATAGAGTCATATCACCTCTACCCAACCTGGTGCTCAATACTACTCCCAAAAACACTCTCTTTAAAACTCATTCAAACTCATCTCAATCTCAATCATTAAATCCTTCCTTTAAAACAAAAAGAATATATTTTCAAACTCTTTTAAAACTCATCAAATCCTTTCTCAAAACATCATGTGCTTTCTTTTAAAACATGCTTCAAAAGTCATTCACATCTCATCAAGACTCTTTCTCAAAATCATTGTTTATGTAGACTCAGTAAAATATGTTCAAATTAGTTTAAAATCATATTTGTTCAATAATACAAAAACGATTATCAATCTCAATTTGAAAAATGCATAAAAGGAATACAATATAATCATCAATTAGGGTTCATGTGAATGAAGACATGAACATGCATCCAAATAAAATACTCAACTCATAAGCATCAACCACACATTTTTACGTACAAGGAACTCTGCAATAAGACAATAGATAACTCAGAAATTCAATTCAAGAAAACTCAAACTCAACTCAACTCGAATTAAAATAGATGGAGGGACACATGGATGAACTCAATTCAAAGTTTTGTTAGCCTTACATACATGGAAGATTTGGATTCTCTGGACTAGCGTGGAAGAACTCACAAGACTTCTCTGAAAACCCTAGCTTCCCTCCTCTTCTTCGCTCAGGATTCCTTTTAGTTAGAACGTAACAATGACCTAGGAATGAGTTTAAAAATTTAAGTCAAAAATGACTTTTATTAGTCACGGGTTAAGTTTAGGAGGGGTGAAAAAAATTATAGAATACCCCTCGAAAGATTAAAAATTATGAACTTCGGTGAAACATGTCAGTGGACCTGGTCCGCGACACAGACCTATCGCGTACATGTTCATTTTCTTCCAAAATTTTTTTGATCAATTTTCAATTCCCACAGAAAATATTAGAACTCAAGTTAAGTGGAAATTTATGACAAGTTCGTGACGCGGACAAGTCACACATTTTTCTGAAATTGCATTTTTGCTTTGAAAAATTATCTTTCGATTCGGTTGCTCTAAAAATCAACCAGGACCATTTTTTCACATAATTTTTCATTCTGATCGCGTTTCCAGTCTTGGATTTGCTAAAAGTTGTGAGCACCTAATTTTTAACCAAACTAATTTATCTACCTTTTAATACTTTAATATGTATGTTTATTTAAATTAATTTTTGATCTTATTTGTAGTAAGTTTATTAAAATAATTTGAAAACTATAAAAAGTGGAGTCACATTTTAGTGTTAGTTTTGTTTTAAAGAAGAAAAAATTTATGAAAGTATATATTTTCTTTTAAT
>JBCEWC010000855.1:0-48195 GCA_038996855.1 Solanum aculeatissimum | reverse complement strand
TAATATTTAATTAATTAATTAAAAATTATATTTAATCTAGTTTAAGGGTAAAATGGTAATCCAACTTTGAGGTTAGGAGCTTCCCACTTTTAATAATATATGATGATATGATATATTGTTTGAAATTTCATGAGATACTCTATAAGTCTTGTAGTAGAAGCAACACTTAACCCAAAGACTTTCAAAGAGCATTACGTCCTATGAGCAAGAGTTGACATTGTTTTGTTGTGTCTGGATTTATGAGATGCACTATAACTCTTGCCTTAGAGGCAAGACTTACAGCAAAAATTTCACAAGTTACGCCAAATGGGCAAGATTTGGCACTTCTACATTGTGTTTTGATTTAACATATGCTCTATAGCTCTTACCTCTTAATTCAAGGACTTCCAAACAACAAGTTAAGCACCATAGGCAAGACTTAACAATATCACATTGTGTCTTGGTTTATGAGATACTCTATAACTATTGCCCTAGAAGTAAGACTTGTTAGCCCAAGGACTTCCAAATAACAAGTCAAGCCCTCTGGGCAAGACTTGACACTGCTCCATAGGGGTGTTCACAGGTCGATTATTGGTCAAAACCAAAATCAAAACCAAAACTAAACCAACTTAAATGGCTTTTAAATTTTTGAAACCAAACCAATTATAATATACATTTATCGGTTTGGTTGTTATCGGTTTTGGTTTGGTTTTGTTCATTTATTCAATTATTAACCATACGCAAAAATAACAACTATGATACATTCAAAACGGAGAAAAAGTGACAACAATCCATTCAAAATGAAAAATAGTTAGAACGATTGATATTATAGAACTTACAATCACTAAATTTATTGTGAATAAAGTTTTAAAATTCACCATTTTGGCCTAGAAGGAAGAGATAGTGATATTTCTAGTCCCAACAAGAATTATCATAGACATTCATATACATGAAATCAATAAAATAAATATTCTCGTGCTTTCATAATAGATTAAAAAATAAAATTTGATGAAAATGTATATAAGATCTTTAAAATTATTTTTACAAATAATGTATTATGTATGTATAATTATTAAATATATGTATATAATTTGTCGATTTGGTTATTTCTTCAATTTATTCGAACAAATCCAAACCCAAACTAAACACTATCGATTTTTAGAAAACTAAAACAAAACCAAACCAAACCCAAATAAAATCGGTTTATTTAATTGGTTTGGTTCGGTTTTCGGTTTGGATCAGTTTTTATCCAAACCATGAACACCCCTATCGCTCCATTATATCATGATTTATTAGATCTCTATAACTCTTGCCTTTAGATGCAAGAATTAGTCCAAAGACTTCAAAGAACAAGTTGCGCCTCATGGGTGATATTTTACACCATTTTTATTAAGTCTAACGAATTGGGAACACAATTATTTTTGCTGTTAGAATAGGAATATATAATCCTATTTAGAATTGGAATAGGATAGTATGTTGTTCCTCCTTGGACTTGGATTATATTGTAGTATCTATAAATAGGATCTCTTTGTAGTAATGTAAATACACAAGTCAATATTTTTTCTTCAATATTTCTCACATGGTACCAGAGCATCGGTGAGGGAAAAAAAAGTCATTGTACATCAGTTGATTTGAGTCACTTTCGTTTTTGTGGGTGTTGTGTGAAAACTAACACCATCACTAGACTCAAGAAGCTCGGGCAACCAAAACCCAATCAGACCCACCAAAAAACAGCCCCTCACGCGCTGCTCGAAGGTGGCAGTTTTCCAGTGAGATCTAGAACACGCGTCGGCGCGTGTGGCTTTAATGGTCAATTTTTTTAATCGACTTTTTTCATTCTGCTGGGGTCAGCCAGCAATTCCGACCGAACCCCAATCGCTTTTGTCCAGATTCTATCGCCAGAATTAGGGTTCCGGCGATTTGAAGCAATTTCCAGCAACTTTTTCAGTGATTCCAGGCAGTTTCTGGCCAATTTTTCTAATTTTTTTCTCAGTGAGGTCGCCTCTGCATTCCAAAGCAGACCACATATTTTTTGACCAGTTTCTAGTGGACAAATCTGATTTCCGGTGACATCATTATTATTTTTTCCTTTTTTTGGATTCCTGCAATCAGTTTCCGGTGACATCATTATGATTATATGCCTATAAGATATTAAGTTAGTGGATCCACAAACTTAGGATACTCACCGTGTTGGGATTGAGCCCATAGGGCGGGGTCTACACGTACACATGTGACACTCACCGTGTTGGGATAGAGCCCATAGGGTGGGGTCGAGTCTACCTTGGCAAGTAGGCTCCTCTTTCCTCGATGTAGAGGGAACATCGGGATTTCATGTAATAGTTTGCATGGTCTTATTATCGATTATCATCCTATTCCACGTATATATGTCTACCAGGTTATGCAATGTTTTATGATGCTTCCATTCATGATTTTTAAGATGCATTGCTCATTCATATCTTGTCCTTATTCCTTTGTTATATCTATGCATATTGTTATTATGTTATGATGTTTCTTGATGTGTTGCATACCTACATACTTAGTACATTCCACGCACTAACGCATACTCTTTGCCGACATGATCTAACCATGTAGGGAGGGACAACGAGACTACTCATTATTGTGGCTAGACCCAGGCTCGAGCTATTGAAGACTTGGTGAGTTCCCATGCTTTGGGGACAAACCTTGGTATTCATGCTTATGTCATTTGTTATGTTGAGATACTTGTATTTTCTTTTCTTTTATTGAGGGTGAGCTAGTAGTATGTTCTAGACCCCACCAAGATTTTTCTACGTAGAGGCATGTTTGGACAGATGATGTAACTCCCTTTAATGGGAGATTATGGATTCCTATGTTTAGTTTGGTCTAAGACTTATGCTTTCCGCTTGCTTTACTTCTTATTATGTTTTATTTCCTTATGTATGCTTATGATATAGGCTTGAATGGGGCGCCTTCTGGTTCCTCGTTCGTCGTGTCACGATTAGGCCCTAGGTTCGAGTCGTGACAAAGACTTAACTAAGAACTTCAAAACAACAAGTTGCACTCCATGGACAAGACTTGACACTACCATATTGTATGAACAAGAGGCTTGAATGGGGCACCTTCTGGTTCCTCATTCGCAGTGTCACGACTAGGTCGTAGGTTCGAGTCATGACAAGGACTTAACTAAGAACTTCAACACAACAAATTGCACTCCATGGACAAGACTTGACACTACCATATTGTGTCTTGATTATTTAGATGTTCTATTACTCTTGCCTTAGAGGCAAGACTTAGCCCCAAGTCTTCCAAAGAATAAGTCATACCCATGAGCAAGACTTGACACTATTATCTTGTTTCTTAATTTATCATATGCTCCATAACTCCTATCTTATAGGCAAAACTTAGCCGAAGGACTTCCAAAGAATAAGATATGCTCCATGGACAAGAGGTCTCGATTTATGAGATATTTTATAACTATTGCTTTAGAGATGAGACTTATTATCCCATGAACTTTCAAACGACAAGTTAAATCCCATGGATTAAAAGAAGAAAAAAAGAGAATGAATTTTTTAAAGAAAACAATAAATAATAAATTTAAAAATTAAAGAAAGAAAAATGAAAAAAAGACGAATAAAAGTTGAGAAAAAAGAATTTAAAAAAGAGAAAAGCAAAAATAAATAAATAAATAAAAGAAAAATAAATAAAGAGAAATAAAAAAATTGGGAAGCAATTGAGCATGGAGAGCTGTTTAAAAACATTTGAGGTATAGAGGGGCAGCAATGTACTTTTACTCTACTTTAAGTAGAAGGAAGGCCATTCTTTAAAGACACTTCTTATGGGAGACAAAAAATCAAGACCACGATATTTGGAGGACACCTTGTATAATTTCCTATAATGGCAGCAAGCACAAGGTACAAGCAGTTGATTGGAGGAATTCATGAATCACATACATGGGAAGCAGCTAAAGTTCTTTAACTGAAGAGGGATTCATAAGTCATACTGCCACTTTTGTTTAGCATAACTTTAGAACTGTCTCTTATCTTTTCTAGAAAATCGGTCAGGCATTTGAGCTATCAAAGTAAAATAGTTGGATACATTGTACAAGAAAGCACAAAATAGAAAGAAAAAAAGAAACAGAAGGAGAAAAAAGTCAACAGGGCATACCAGGAGAAACAAAATTACATGAACGTGCAATCTGTATTGCCGTATTCTGTTTGTCACCAGTCAGCATCCAAAAGTTTATTCCTGCCTTCCTAAGTGTCTCGATTGTTTCAGGTACAGCATCCTAGACAAATAGAGGTGTATGTGTGTGTGTATATAAGTGAACAATAAGATTGTGAAATCCATTGACCAAGAGACAATAAATCATAAATCTAAAAGGAGCATATTTGCGAAAATGCAAGAATCGTGCCAGGATGGCAAGCAAGCCTTATAAAGAACTTTTTAATATTTTTTTTTAGAAAAGACAGTCTCACCTGTAGACGATCTTCAATTGCTGCAACTCCAATAATCTCAAAGCCATGCTCTATCCTTTGGCAGACTTCAGCTACTCTCCACTGCAGCATACAAGTATAAGATCAGTCAGTCAACTGAAAACGTCAGCAGCACCCAACAGAGAGCCAGAGCACAAGGGATACACAACACGGGTTATCTAAGCATTGCTGAAAGAAAAAAGTCAATAGGAGCAGGCATAAACCATAGAGATGATTTCTCACCTCTCTATCGACCAATGAACTATTAGCCTCTTTAAACAATAATGCCCATTGATGATATTCTTCTTCTTCTAAATCACGCCATGCCAAACATAACGTCCGTAGACCAAGCTGAGCATATTGTTCCACAGCTTCAGCAAAGATCCGTGTTTGCTGTCCTGTATATTTTCTTTTCATTAATATATAGGAAGCATTCACAATTGAGCAGCAGGACGACATAGTAATTATACAACTTGCATATTTTTGAGTAAGGGTAAATATAATCAAAATTACATTGATTGAGCATACATATTCAGAATAATGCAGCAAGATATTACCAAAGTATTTACAAAAACAATGCACCTTCCGACTCAATCTTGAGACTGAAAATATGCATAGACCATAGTTTTTAACTCTCCTAACCAACCAGATGGAGCAGTTGCAATGAAATGCATTGCAGCAATTTGATGGACAGTTTAGAAGGAGAGGAATTCTAGGGGTTTTGAAGATACTAGTAGTTCCTTACAATGATAGCTTTCCAAAAAAGTACTTTTGGAGGGAAGCAATTTGTGTTTGGCCAAATTCAATCGAGAAGTGCTTTTCATTATTTGATATGCAGATTGTGTTTGGCCAATCATTTTGAAAGCGCAAAAAGGTGCCCATATACCAGAAGCATATCAAAAAAAGAAAACCCTACAACAAGAAATAGTTTACTATAAATGCCACCCAATCATCCATACAAAAAGGAAGCTCGTGGGTTCCACCAAAAAACTAATAAGCGAAAAGAGGCTATTTCTCAAATTTACAAGATCTCTCTCAAAGCTCTCCTAGAATCAAATTGAAGGAAGATGTGTCAAAAGACCTACCATCCTGAATTCATGCAGACTTAGCATGCAAACGATAGACTACAATGGAAGCAAAAGATTTATAAAGGTGATACCAATAAGTTGGGATTAAGACTTAGATTGATAAACTAACAAAAGATCCGGTGATTGGCACAAGTCGTTTTAATAAATACTTAGAGACCCTATGCCAGAGTGTCAAAGAGCCCCAAGCTATTGAGTACTTGACATAGAACTGGTCCAAATAGAGAAAAATGGTTGTAAATCATATAGCCGACTCCAGCTAGTTCAAGGTTAAGGCATGGTAATTCTTGTTCTTCTATAGTATCATATGAGAAGAAATTGCAGATAAGTTTTTTAACTAATCCTTAACAGGACATGAAAATCAACATTCACAGAGATGCAGACTTCTCTTCTGCTAAATTATGGAATACTGTATTACTGGGTAAGGAGTTATCACCAGCATGTGCATGAGGCAGAATAGCTTCATCTGCTCCTTTTGACAGAAGTATGATATTTCCATTTTGACAGTCTCTGACCACAACAGACATCCTTTTTCTCTCAGAAGTGAACTCTAGGGTATCCAATACTTCATACTGGACCAGTGAAGCATTAAAATTGATATCTGCGTGTAAGAAAAGGTTCCAAGAGAAAACAACATTACAATTGTATCTAATATGCAAATAGTATACTGTCTTTCCTCAGCCACTAACTCATACCAAGAACATTCCCTTTCTTTTCAACAAAGACCATATTCAAGCGAGCAGCAGCACGCACAAGCGCTTCCTCATCTTGTGATTGTGCCTTGTATGAAACTGCTCCAGCTTTGCTATAGGCAGTAAAAGAACAAAAAATTGAAGTAAAAAAAAAAGTTACTAAAAATTTTAGGGCACCAGAGAAACAGAATACTACTACAGAAGACAGCAGACACCTATAATGGTCATCCTAGATTATTAAAAATTTGATACTTCACCAAGAAATTCAGAAACAAACCATATACCTTTGTACAGGAACCACAGTGTTACATATTGCCATGACTATAAGAAACCGAATAGCATCTGGAGAACCAGAGGCAACAGCTTGACGCAATTCTGGATCTGCACAGAAGACTAAGTTTGTTTATGCTTCTTTTTATTAAGAAGGAAAATGTATAATGTATAAGGAAAAAGGATATGGAGAAGTGAGAACATATTAGTTCTCAACCCAGAGAAAAAGGAAAATCAGACAAAGAAAGGTCAAATTAAGTTGAAGATGATGTGATAGAAGAGAGACCATTTTATGCAAAAGATGTTGTAGTCTTTCCCAGGTTCGAAAATTTAAAATTGTGTTGATCAAGAGACTTGCATGACATAAGAGAGAGCAGTTATATCTTCCAGATGGAATTAAAAACATTATATAGATATATAATATGCAAGTGCAAAATAATAATATTCAACTATAGGCTGAGAAAGTTGTTAGATACGAAAGAAACTTACTCATCTGATAAGAGTAGATGATGTAGATAAGCCAATGGCAGAGAAGATGATAGGTTAAATTGAGAGAACTACCTGATAAACCTCTTAACTTATAATCATAGGCTCCACAAATTAGTAACAAATATTATTCCAACTCATCATTCTAAAACAAGGAAGCAACTATTAAAATCCTAAGTTTTAGGATTCAACAAGTGTGCGGCGTGTTTGTTTTAGCAATCCATGCAATGATAATCTGCAAAGTACCCACTTGAGGAGTTCTCAAGCATGTGTGGAAGGGAAGGTAAAGGCTTGAAGAAACCTTTTCCTGAACTTTTGTGCATCAGGAAAGCAGCATAGTTGTGAGAAAAGGGGAAAAGCAGCCAAGCAGCCACTTCCATACTTTTTTCAAAAGAAACAAAGTAGAGAATGCGTGAGTCATTCTGAAGCTGAACTAAAAACCCAATACTAACAGAAATATATCTTTTTGGTATTAAACTGGAGCTTTCAGAAACAGTGGTAACTACTTTTACTTTATAATCTTTAATGTAACCAAGTTTAAAGGAGAAGGAATGAAGAAAGCAGAAGAAGAGAAATATAGCTTATCTTCAGGCATCTCCATAAGATAACCAAGGAAAAAGCTAAATAGAAGTGGATGTACAATAATATCAAAGTAAATCTATAATTCTTATGATTACCCTAAGCTAAGGACCTCGTATCTCAATCAGTATTAATCTCTGCTCAAATGCATTTGAAGAATAGTCTAAAATCAATTCTTCTTCCAATTTATAAGCACCTTCAAACACCACAGTAGAATCTCAAAAAGGACATCGGAAAGCTGAAAAGCATTTGGATTGGTATATGAAGCTCATTAAAGGGGGTAATTGAATTCACATAAGGTTGTATTCGAAGTATCGAGACCCTGTATCTGTACCTATATCTCTGCGGCATGTAAATAATTAAAGCCAGAAGAAGTTGAAATTGCATAAGTCAATAATAGAGAACTCACGTTAAATATAACTAAGGCCTTACCATTTAAACCATCTCCATTCTCATTGCCATAGAAGGTTCCACTTATACAACATCTTTTAAAGATCATCTTGTTTTCAGTGAGTGTCCCAGTTTTATCAGTCAATATATATTCTACTTGCCCCAAATCCTCACTAATTGCTGTGCTGCCACGAAAGAAAAAAACAAATGAATTCTGAATATTTTAGCAGACAATCTTAAAACCAAGAAAATATTTCTTACTTTGTCGCATGGGATGGAGTACCAGTTTCCAGATCAACCATCTCATTGTCCCAATCAATAAATTTGGCGTATAAGCTTTTTACAAGATCCAATGATACCTATCAAAAAAGAACAAACACATGTTCAAGCCATAGATTTCCTAATCTAAAGGGAAAAAGCTACACTTCTTAGCGCATAAATTAACCTTGTAATTTTATTTTGAAGCATTATCATGCCTGTCCTTGCACGGTTGCATATCGCCTAGCATTTTCGGTTACAACAGTTACCTCAGCTTGTTCATTGGTTCAATGAGGGACTATTTTAGTTGAAAAATTACCTTAATATATGTTTTTTTGAGAAAGGTAACACTTGTATGTATTGATTAAAACCAGTACATGGGTTGCACTGAAAACCATAATTACAACTTATCTACAAAACAGGATATCTGAATCTAAAATCTATTAAAAGCCAAGAATCTCAATAATTGACTCAGTATCCTCTAAGTACATCTATTTACACCAGAAACAAAAAAGTCTAATACAGTTCAGTTTGATCTTCTGAAGATCACAACTTTTGCTCTCAAAGCATCTAGCATTTCTCTTTCTCCAGATTGTCCATCAGATACAAGCTGGAACAATCCTCTATTTGTCTCTGTCTGAAGCTCCCACACCCATTTCTTCCCAGTTGTAGAGAAGGTGGGTGATTCTGTTAGGATTGGTCCAAACAACACCCCCGAGACTGATAAAAATCCTCCAAAGTTGGGTTGTTATCCTGCATCATAAAAATAGATGGCTGATTGTCTCAACCTCCTCTCCACAGAAATAACATCTGGAGCACATAGAGAACTTCCTCTTCTTGAGATTTTCTTGTGTGAGGACGGCTTCTCTTGCTAGTAACCAAGTTAAACATGCCACCTTGAAGGGGATTTTTGTTTTCCAGATCTGTTCCATGGCCATTATGGTGGTTGCCGTCCACCTTGATTCAAAAACTTGTATGCTGAGTTCACATTAAACATACCTTTGTTATCTTTGTTCCACCAAAGTCTATCAACCTCATCCTTTGTCCCTTTGGACTCTTCCAAAGCTTTGAAAAATTCTGTCACGGTTTCAATTTCCAGTCATTAAAATTTCTTCTAAACTGGATGTTCCATCCTTGTTGTGTCTAACTATCAGCCACACTCATTTGTTGATGTACTGTCAAAACATACAACTCAGGGAAAAGGTTTTTTAAACTAACATGTCCCAGCCATTTATCCTCCCCAAAAGGAAGTCATACTTCCATTGCCTACCCTCACAGTTGTGATATTCCTCAAAAAAGGCCAATGGATTCTAATAGACCTCCATAGACTTAAACCATAGGATGTAGATACCTCATGTGTCATCCATTTGTTCTCCTCTCTGTATTTAGCTTTAATTACTTTGCCCCGGTATGCTTGAGGTTCTTGAGAGTATCTCCATAACCACTTCAATCTGAGTGCCTTGCTTTGCATTTTCAGGTTTCTTAGTCCTAAATCCCCTTGCTTCTTTCCCATAGAACCTTATTCCATTTGACCAAATGCTGAACAATAGATTCATTTTCCTGAATCCCTTTCCGAAGAAAGTCTCTCCTACTCTAGTCTAAACTTTGTATCACTACATCAGGGTTGGGGAAAAATAGATATCATGTAGGTTGGAAGAGCATCCAAAACAGAATTAGTGAGTGACTCTGCCACCTAAAGAGATGTACTGAGATTTCCATCTAGTTAACTTCTTCTCACATTTTCAATCACTGAGTTCCAAATGCTCATGGTCTTTGAATGGGCACCTAGTGGAATACCCAGGTACATAGTAGGCAAGGATCCTACTTCCCCTCCCAAAATCCCAGACAACTCCAGCATATTAGAAACTTCATTGATTGGAAATAACTGGCTTTTCCTTCAGTTAATATGGAGTCCAGAAACTCCCTCAAAAAGCACTAAAATTGATCGCAGGATCAGTAATTGGCCTTCCTCAGCATCACAGAAAATTAAAGTATCATCAGCATATCGGAGATGTGTAACTTACATGTTGGCATTTGATCTTGGGGTCTGGTTTGTGACTACCTCAAAACCTCTTAGATATTCATTAATCCTAGCCACCTTTATCATGTAATTTATAATAAAAAGAAAAGGGGAAGAGGATCCCCCTGCCTCAGACTCCTGTTTGCTGGGAAGAAACCTTTAGGTGATTCATTGATAAGAATTGAGATCTTGCAGTGCAGATGCAGTAACTTACCCAATGAATCCACTTCCTTCCAAAACCCATAGATGAGAGCATTTTCAGCAAAAATTCCCAATTTACATGGTCATATGCCTTCTCAATATCCAATTTACATAAGATTCCTATCTTTCCATAAGTAATTCTAGAATCTACCACATTAGGATGGCATCCATTATTTGTCTATTTTTTATGAAAGCCATTTGCTGAGCATCTACCAGCTTATCAACAACTTTCTTCAATCTTTCTGTCAGCACCTTTGATAGCAGCTTGTAGACACTATGGCTGATAGGTCTGAAATTCAAGAGCTCCATGTCTTCAATGAAGTCTGAAAAATCTATCATTGCTGGTGTTCTCCTCCTGCAATTTTTCTTCTCAGGTGGAAATTTTGTGACATTGAAGTCACCACACACTATCCAAGGCCCCTCGAACAAACTTCTGACAGCTCCTAATTCCTCCCATACATGTTCTCTTCCAAATCTGCAATTTAGAGCATATACTCCTGTGATATGACTATGAAGTCCTGCTACAGAGCCTCAAATTTACAAGTAAGAGTGTAAGAGCCAATTTCCAAAACTTCCCCTCTCCATGATCTGCTATCCCATAACATCAAAATCCCCCCTCTAGTGCCACTAGCTTAAAGACAAGCATATCTGACCCATCTTCCACCCCCATAATTCTTTTATTATATCTTTTAACTTCCTCTCTAGCTTAGAATCCTATAGACAGACTATGTTTGCATTCCAATTGAAAATTAAGCTCTTCACTGATAGTCTTTTATACCCATTATTAAGTTCCCTTACATTCAAGGACACAAGTTTTACTTTCATGGTATAACCTTGTCCTCTTTCCCCCTCTCTTTTCCCATTACTCTTAAAATTAATGTCAAAAGATGCAAGTCTTTAAAGCTTCTGAAGCCCCTTGTATCTAGGCCTCTTAGTAATAAGAACATTTTCCATCTTTCTAGCCTACCTGCAGCTATCTATTTGCAAAAGTAACTCCAACGATGACTCCTCGTGTCCCTGAAAATCAACCCAAACATTTTCCCCAGCTTTATCGGATTTTGCCTTACCTATGTAGATGTCTCCCTCTCCTTCCAAATAATAAGAGTTTGCTCCTGTTGGATTGGTTCTACATCTTCCATCATCCACTCTTCAATTTGTCTGTCATTTTGCATGGTGACTATTGTGCTTTGATACTTTAAGATTTCCACGGCCAGATATGCTTTGTCGCTGCTAACCTCCTTCATTGTGGCTTCCAAAATGCACTCCAGATGATTTCCAGTGTCTCCTATAACTGAGGAAGTTTCTCCATACTATGATGTTTTCCCTCTATCGCAATTTCTATTTCCAGATGGTCGCTCATTGGAACTGGGATTTCGCCTCACTTCTGAAAAAAGAGGGCCGAAATAGGCTTACTTAATTGGGCCTGATAAGTCATTAAAAATGACATTAGCTCTATCAGGCCCAATTTTATTCTCCTTGGAAAGTCGGCCCAGGTGGTGTCTGGGAAAAACTTGGGTCTCCACCTCCTTCTCACGTGACCTTTGACTATCATTTAAAAACACCCCAGCTGTCTCTGTACACCCCACGTGTTATTGTTGTACGGCTACAGTCATAGGGAAACTGTCCTTTCCCTGCTATGGACAAAGCTATTGTCCACTGGCCCTTTGATGAAGAGAGACCTTTGGGTCCAATGCTGCCTTCTCCCATCTCCGGCGGCATCTTCTAAAGGCTATCTTTCAATCCCAACGACGCCATCTGAAATCGAACTTTCTTCTCCACCCAGACAGGGATGAAAAACTTTATTTCGATGGATACCCCATTAGGGCAGCTTCGTCCATCTCCTTTGATTTTGATATTGATTCTTGCCCACTTCAAGTGATTTTTCAGACTTGTCTCCTCCTCTGTTTCAATCCAGCCACCACAAATATTCTCGATTTCTGTGAAACTTGTTGTGACCAAAGCTGTAATGCAACCCCCAAGGCTCGAATCCAAGTAGTTTTGGCTTTCTAGTTTGAATGTTTGCATCCTATTACTGGGTTCCACCAATGTAAATAAATTTTTATTTTCCCCCATCTCCACTCCTTCTGGATAATTTGTTCAGCCATGTTCCGGTTCGGAAACTCAAACAAAAACGAACTATTGGTCATCTCATTTATGTTTATTCCAAATACTGCTTTCCAATAAATTGCACTCCATCTCCTTACGTCTGATAAAGAAGAGAGTTTTGTTTGTCCCTCTTTAACGAACCCACTATGCATCTCTTGAAAAGTCCGGTATCTCACACTCCCAGGGGTTCTGTAATATGGAGGTTACCTTCATTGTAAGAGAGAGTCGTCTCGCAGAGTGTATTTGAATGCCATTTGCTTTCCCCTACTGCTCGAGCATAGGAGAGGCCTTCCTTAAATAGTCTGGGCTGTTCTGCAAACTTCGATAGTGAAAGCATTGAATGAACCTCTCTATCTTAACAGCTGTCATTCCACCCTGCATTTAAAGCTAGCTCAGGAATGATTATAACTGATCTTTCCAGACTATTTAAAGAGATAATGCTTATATATCTGCTGTGTTCATTCACTTCCTTGTACAGAAAGTCTGCGTAAGTTTCTCCTTGTTCCTTCCGATCACATTTTCTTTATACTTGGATGCCGCTTTGAGAATGGTGCACAGCCATTTCGTGGTTCTTACACTCATAGTTGATCTTCTCATCATGTTCCTACTTCTCTCCACCCATTCAAACCATGTATCTATTCCCATCGTCCATATGGAGATGTCAAAAAATTTGAACCCTACGTTGAAATATATCTTGTTTTCCTCCATCAGAAATCTGGACTGAAACTGCTCATGTTATTAGGAAAAAAAACAAGAAAGGTAGTGTAAGCTGCCAGAGTGTGATAGCTTGGAATAGAAAGAAAAGAAAGATGTTTCCGGCAAGGGATTGCCGGAGAACAGGGTTTCCTCGGGGTCTTGGAAGTTGTGCCTGAGAGAGAACTCTTGATTTATACCTTAATATATGTGCTTTTCCTCAAGATTAATGATTGGAAAAAAAATCAACTGCCTACTGCTTGTAAGTGTTGTAATGCTCTTTTATTCTTTTGGATGATGGTGTTGTGTGGGCCAGCTTGCATGCACCTCGACTAAATCCATCGGGATACCTGCTAACTCTCACCAGATGGGAAGATATTACCTAGTACTTTTTTACCTCAGTGAAGTAATGTGCTTAGGTTTATAGGACCAGCTTCAAAGCTAATTCAATCAGATCAGGATATTATGACTAACTTGAGTAATACTGTTGATTCCTCATAACATCTAACTTCTTAGGGTCCTATGAAATATGTCACGAGACAGTGAAAAAAACTGCTGAAATAACATTTAAGGAGCTCTCAAGAACAGGTGAGCCAAAGGTCAGGAGCTCAACCAAAACTAGCTAGACTTCCCTCTCAGCCTGCCTGCAATCAGTGAAATTGTTTGACAAGATTTACTTGTCTTTCATGCGGCAAATGATCCATGGAACTCTTCATTTGGAATAGAGGTCACGAGAAAAAAAATAGGTTTAAGTACAAAGGTTATTCTGTGAGGTTAGACGGAGGCAAAAAACTCATAGTAGTATGTGCCCAAGGTCAGATCATCAATGCAAATTATTAAAGTACTCGAATCGAAAGTACAGAAAAGTGTTTATGGTAGTCAAGACACAGAATATGGTGAAAAAGATGCAAAACATGAGAATTAGAATCAGCAGATATCAGTATTAAGCAAGAGGAAAGCACACCAGGATCCATCAAAGAAAAGAATGAAGGAAAAAATTAGGCAGAATTACCAAGAAAGTAGCTATCAGCTACCTCTATTATTGGTTATAACTAGAAATAGGATAAACAATGTTGTAAGGTATAGCATGACTATGTATTAGTTTCGTCTCCGCTGGATGCACCATTGGACAGGTTGAACCACTATGAACCAGCAAAGAACAGTCATCAAGAAAATCAGACTAGAAAATGATAAACTGGAAAAAGAGAACACTCAATTGCACCATTATATACAGTAATATAATATGATTTAAGGGAGTAAAAAAAGTGAAAAATTGAACTCATGAACCCACTTTTATAGCCACTATCATCCTGGAACTCTATTTGCTAAAATTTATAGTTCAGGCTACCAGTGAAACTGAACAATACAAACAAATTTAGTTTTTAAGACGTGCACCAATCAACTTGAAGGCACAAATTTACTTTTTAATCTGAATATGAAGGAAGCAGATAAATTATTGCAAGTACTAAAGCAACATTATGCCATCTTCACTTAATACAACTTAGAAGAATCACAGCTGAAATTCAAATGTAAAATACATCTTGATATGACTATCCAAGGGGAATCCGAATACGCTGCTTTAGGTTCTATCAATAGAACTTCTTTAATAAATGGCTGCTACAAAATACAAAATTACTCTAGAATATGAAAAGAAAATGTCATAATGCGACCAACCATAGTGTGAAGGATACTTCACCACATACCTTTATTGAAATGGGAATCATGATGGAACAAAGAAGCTCAAACCGAAGAGGGATGACCAGTAACTCGTACCATGGACCTTCATTTGGATATTGGACATACCATAGCTACAAGATGAATAAAAATCTGCAATCAGACAGATGAAAATCTGCACCAAACAAGGATCTGATAGATCGCAAGAGCTTGCTACTTGAGTGCTCAACAATCAACAGAGAAAAAGCAAAGACAGAAAGGGGAAAAAACTAAACTGAGAGAAAACAATCCAAGCAGTAAAACACATTATACAATCTCTTTTTATAGACAAAAAAGTTGAAGTGGGTGACCATCTCATGCAAAAGCTTAAGTTGTTAGAGAGAGCACATACTTTTAATTACATAATTATCCTCCTTCCTAATTTATATGGCATATTTTTCAGTTGATCTCAAAAAGCATGTCACCTTTATATATTAAAACATAATTTAACTTTAAAATTCTCATTTTACTCTTAATGAGATGACTTATAGTCCCACAAATGTCTAAGGCACATTAGACCACAAGTTTCTACGTCTTTATCTCTTTCTTAAAATCTGTTTCCAGTCAAACAGTGTCCCATAAATTGGTATAGATAGAAAATTATATCGCAACACCCTCTCATGTATGGACGTGATTTTTTTAATAGGCCAAATATGTGAAAATATGTTTTGCTTTTTTGGGTGGCCATGAGATCTGACCCGAGGACTTCTTGCTTGCTCTAATACCATACAGAAAGTGTATGACCATCTCATCTAAATGTTGAGTGGTTAGAAAAAATACACTTTTAGTTACCTAATTATATTGTGTCTCCATATACATGTAAAGAAAAAAAAACTTTCTACTCCACCGGAACACAACATGTTGACAAGACGCATATGGAACACAAAAACCTTTCTACTTGAGACGTTTACCACACTTAAAATATACCACCATTATTAGACATGTTTTTCCAACTTGAGATGTGATTACCATTGTCTTACTGATTTTTATCGTCCCTTGAAAAATAGAAATTGTGAAGAGCAATTTTTGCTAAGTTGATAAGTATGATTTGATAAGAACTGAGATTCCATGTACCGCTTTGAAATGTTTCATACGAGTATTGACCAGCATTTTAAGAAAAATATACTTTGGGAGTAGACCTTGATGGATCTTGTAGCTAACGGCATATTCGTTAGACCTGGTGCACCTTGTAACAGATTAAATTACAACACTTGTTGGTGGAAGGTACAACTAGCATGCAGTTACCGATTTTCCTCAAATATGAACCTATCGTCATATTTGACTCCTTTACTGAGGTGTCCGGACTAGCCTGCGCGAACCTTGATTAATTCCATGGAATACCTATCATCTCCCCACCAGCAACAAGTAACTTTATCCACCAATACTAGGATACATGGGAAAAAATCACCTAGTGTTTTGTCTCTGCTAGGATTTGAACTGAAACCTCCCACTTTATTGATCACTAGACTACACCCTTGGGTGCATAATTTTGTTTTTCAATGAGAGTATATAAAACTTTAAACCAATAGAGGTTCAAAAACACCCTACATATACTTGATCATTAACTCGAAATTTAAAAGATAATATTAATAATATCATTAGAATGTAGGATAAGACATGAACCTTGCGTGCTTCTGTATCTTTCCAGACATTCCCTGCAATACCCAGAACAATAACAACAACTATCTGAAAAACAAATATTGCACCCGTCAACTTGTCAATCATGGCATCCATGGCTGTAAGCTTTGGTTCTGGTATGCCCCTACTCATGCCAAGCTTTGTTTCATTTCCTGAAAGAAAGAGAGAGGTCATGAATATACTTTTGCAAAGAAGAAAAACGAGGTACCTCAGGTTATCATTTCTGATAATTTAGACGATAGCATTAATTCATACTTTAGGACTTTAAGAGGACAGGAGATGATAGAAACAAGTTCGACAATATAGAAATAAATCTTAGTGAAATCGTTTCCCTGTATATGACAACTGAATAGCAAGACTTGGGGCAATTCACCTGATTTTCATCAGAATGAAAAAAAAAATTGTATAAGTATTTAAATTGGGATAAAGCAATCTATTCAACACTGGGATATGATTGCCTTGCCATAGCTACACAAAGAAGTAACAAGTGAGGCAGATTATGGATGATGCATTGATTGTCAGTGAGGAGTGTGTTGGTTTCAGACTGAAGAGGTAATGAAGCAGGTGTCTTGTGAAGGTTAAACATAAAAAAAGTGTATGACCATGTGTCTTAAAAGGAGCATGCCTCACTAAGACAAACTTATGAGAAGAAGATTCCAACTGGTCAATAGTTGTTGCAACTTACATGTGTCAGACTGTCGGTCAACATCAGAAAGCATCAACAACCTTATGCTTCACTGCCCTTTTGCAACAGACTTTTGGAACATGTTCCTAGCCCTTTTTGGTAAAAACTGGTCTATGCCCTTCAATATCAGAGAGGCTTACACTAGTTGGAGCTCTATGAAAGTCAGCGGAAAATCTGGATCATGAACCATCCTGTATTTTTTGGTGTATTTGGAATGAAAGAAACAAGAGATTTTTCGTTAGGGTTTCAACTCCAATTTGTAAGATAAGCTAATTGTTTGGTTAACCTTTTTATTTGGCCAAATCTTCCCCTGTAATAAGTTAATACTACCTGAATTTTGTTAGCTCCTTACTTCTACAAGTTGTTTGTACTTGGGCAAGTCTGGAAAGTCACTCTAACAATCGAATTTTGTTTAATTGGGTGTAATTACATTATCTGGCATGTTTGGTTGGCAGCAGGTAACTGAGTGTAATTGGCAGGAGGTAATTAAACTTCAACTCTCAAGGGGAGGTTGTGAATTGTTGGTAATTACATGTTGTAATTACAAGTTGATTACTTTATAATCTGTTTCTTTTATGTCCTTTTTTTTTTCTTTAATTTATTTTTTATTTCTATTATTTTAAAATTGTTTTTTATTTTGATTATTCTAATATTTTCTAAAAACATATTTTGAGGAGTAGAGGTAGACCGAAGAAGTATTGGGGGCAGGTGATCAAACAAGATAAGGTGAAACTTGATCTCACCGAGAACATGACCTTAGATAGAAAGGAGTGGAGGTCGCGAATTAGAGTAGCAAGCTAGTAGGGTTAGGTTGATGTCTGGCCTTGGAGTATAGTAGGGTAGTAGGATTAGTCGCGTCTTTATATCATGTGTTGCCATTACCTATCTTATATATGTTAATTTTATCGTATTTATATATTATCATGTATTTTTCATTATTAGTCGTTCCTCTTTTTTTCTTTTTCTTTTCCTTTTCCCTATTTTTCCATATCTAGTTTATTCTGCTTATGGATTTTTGAGACAAGGGTTCCCAGGAAACAGCCTCTCTACCTCTGTGAGGTAGTGGTGAGCTCTGCGTACATTTTACCCTCCCCAGACCCCACTTGTGGGATTCCACTGGGTATGTTGTCGTATTATTTATATTTTATTTTCTTCTTATTTCTCAATATTTACTTTATGTGATTCCATGTACTTTTTTATGGATTTTCTCCTATTTATTCTATGTTTATTTTTTCATTAGCATAATTCTGTCAGTATTCTAATTTTAATATAATTCCTTGTTGAATAAAGTTATATACTTATGTTTTCCTTTTCTTTTAAATCATATTTATGTACATTATGTTGAAATTTGACATATGAGTATTACGATAATTTTTTTGTGTTAAATTTAAACTAATGTCATATTTTCAGTTTCATTTGTTTTATCAGTATTGATTTGATACTTCACATTGCAAGCCATGTATTTTTTTAGTTAGACTCAGTGTTTTGGACGGCGAAAGGCGACAATGGTCTGCCTCGCCACAAGGCGATGCGAGCGACGAGGCGCTCGCCTTTTTGAAGTACGGCATCAATTAACACCAAGAAATTAAAATATTTAATTGCATATATAAATAATCAAAATCTCAATCTCAATAACATATTAGCAAATATTTCAATTCAAAAACTGAAAATAGATAGTAGATACCAAAAGTCTATAACTTGAATGAGAAAAAAAACAAAACCAAAGTCAATAGTGAAGAAAAAAAAGGTAGAAGTAACTCTGAAGTCTGAAGAATAAGGGGAAAAAGAAACATTGGACAATGAAATCTAAAGAAGAAACGCATATTGGTTGGACTTTGGAGTCTCCAAAAAAGTTTGGCTGGTCGCTGGAGAAGTCTAGTCAGGTCATTTGGTTGGAGTTGCAGTCAAAGTCTAAGAGTTGAAATTGTGCAAATTTGAAAAAAAAAACCCTAAAATTACCTTTTAACTTTTAAAACACCCTAAATTAGTCGTTTTTTAAAAAAAAATACAAAAAGCGGCATCTTTCTCGCCTTTGTTGCCTCTTGCCTTTGTCGCCATTGTTGCTATGGCATCGCCTTTTGAAGATCGCCTCGCCACAAAGCTAAAAGGCGATGAAGGGTGGCCTCGCCTCTCGCCATTGGCGACAAGGCGATCATCTTTCACAACACTGGTTAAAAGATCATATGTTTATTAATTAATATCTTTTTAAAAGATAATATATATCTTAAATATTTAATTAAATATCATTTATAAAGGCCCTTATTTCTCTAATATAAATTTTTAATTTTAGATAATTAACTTTTATTTTTAAAAATTAATATAATCTTGTGATTATACTTGTGCAACCAAACAGTACACTTGTATTTACACTATAATTGCATTGTGGAAAACAAACAGGCCATCGTAGTTATTAGGCTAAAAATTACTACCCTAGTAATTACACCAATTTCAATTACCAGGTGACTTTCCAAACAGGCCCTTACTAAGCTGACAGATCCCCCTCCCCCCCCTTTTTACCTTTGCATTTACTGGATTCCTTGATGAAATCTTACTTCATTAAAGAAAAAAAAGTCTTTGTATCTTTTGCATCTACTGGATACCTTAATGAAATCTCACTTCATTAAAGAAAAAAAAAGTACAGACAGAACTGCAGAAAAAGTGAATAAAAGGTTTTCAAATTGGAGACAGGTGGGCAGACAAAGGAACTATGTCATCTTCTTTATGAAGATGACACAGTGATATTTTGTGAACCAAAGGTGGAGCAGATTGGATTTATCAGAATGATCCTACTGATTATTGAAGCTATTCAGGTTTGAAGTTGAAGGTCAACTGGGAAAAGACCAATTTATTTCCTACTATAAAGGAGTTGCCCAACATTCAGACTCTTGCAATCATTTTAGGTTGCAAAGTGGAAAACTTGCCAATGAACTTATTTAGACATGCCTTAGGCAACAAGCACAAAGCTGAGGAAATTTGGGCTGATTAGTGGAGAATAACATAAAAGAAATTGGCTAAAAGGAAGGCACAATATTTATCTTTGGGAGGCAGATATGTGCTTATAACTTTGTTCTAGACCGTCTTCCAACTTATGTAATGTCCTTATTTCCTCTGCCCTCCAAGGTACTGAAGAAACTGGATAAGCCTATAAGGTGTTTTCTTTGGCATTGGAGTAAAGAAGGCAAGGGATATAACTTGGTCAAGTGGCAGACAGCATTGCTAAGGAAAGAAATGAGTAGGTTGGGCATTTAGAAACCTGAGAATACAAAACTATTTACTTGTGAAATGGCAATGGAGATACAATGTGGAGTATCAAGCTTTATGGAAAGAAGTCATAAAATGCAAATTCGGAGAATCCAGTCTTTGGTGCACTAATTTGAGCTCTAATACCTATGGTGTAGGGATCTGGAGGACAATCAGAGATTTGTTGCCTAAGCTTGACATGAATTTACAGGTGAAAGTGGGGAATGGCAGAAAAACCAAGTTCTGGAAGCCTGGAATGAGGAGAGGAGATAACCCTGAGGCTAACATCAATGATTGTTGGACAGCACAAGGCTGGAATTTATCCTTCAGACGATTTTTGAATGACTGAGAGGTGGAAATGATGGCTAATCTGCTAAAGGAATTAATGAATTCAAGGGAATCAACTCTGAACCTGACACCTTAAGATGGAAACATAGCAAAGATGAGGAATTCACAGTTAATAGGGCTTACAAGAAGGAACATATGGTGCAAAATGGGATTTACCGGAGAGCATGGAAAAGCATATGGAGAAGTTCAGCACCAACTGAAGTGAAGTGCTTCACATAGCTGGTGGCCAAGAGAGCATGTTTGACCCATGAAGTTTTGAAGAAAAAGGGTGCTATCATAGTTTCCAGATGCTTTCTTTACAAAGAAACCGCTGAAATAACAGCCATAAATTTCTTGATTGCAAATTTACAACACAAATATGAGCACTTTTCTTAGCCTCACAGAAACAGAGTGGACCATGTCTGAGAGCACACTGCAGACTTGCTAAGTTGTTGGATCAGAAGAAGCTAGAATAAGTGGTGAAGGAGAATGCACCAATACATTTGGTGGACTGCTTGGAGAAAATAAAATGGGAAATGTTTTGAAATAGATCCAATTCCATTCAAAAAGTCAAACGAAATAGCATAGTATCTTTTTATTTTTAACGTAAAGATAAGCTTAGAAGATATAGATCTATTTGTAGATTTATTAGGTTCACTGTAAGTATTTCCTTTTATTTTTGTTTGTGTCATTTTGAGGGTCTCCAGCATAAGGATATGCCAAGGAATACAATATTACCAGTTCAGAAAAAAGGTTGACGTCCTCTCTAGAATGTCACGATTTAAAGTGACCTACCTTCCAGTTCTAAGAATCACATAAACCTATGATCTAATTGAATCTTCGATTGAACCAATTTCCCTTTTATCCATCGAAAATCAGCAAGGCGGTGAATATCCTCTTAGTTCTTCCGCCAAACTTCATTAAATTACAATATCTTAAGGAAAATTATTTCATGCACCAACAACGAGTTTAAGGTGGTACAAATGCTATTAGGAAAAGGAACAAAAAACCATACTACCTCCTTTTCAATTTAAGTGTCTTTTCACTTGGCACGGATTTTGATAAAACAATGGGAGACTTTGGAATCATGTGGTCTTAAACTAAACACGTGTGTAACGTACAAAAATATCCTTTTGCATCTTGTGGTATTAAATATGTCATGCAGAAAGTTAGATTTAAAGAGTTACCAAATATAAAAATGGCATTCTTTCTAAAACAGACCGAAAAGAAAAGTAAGGCATGTAAATTGAAACGGAGGGAGTAAAACATAAAGAAATATCAATATTTGGTCACTACAATCGTTCAAAAAACTTGTGCATATAAGCAGCAAAGAGACAACCCCAACCACAGTCCTGTAGGCTGTAATATATTAACCTTGACCTAGAAACTGCACAGGTTTCACTTCTATTAGTCGATTGTCAGCCTGGTGTTAACGAGTATTGTCACCAAGTTTCAAAATAAGCATATTGCTCTTCTATTTATTCTTCCATCAAACATCATTAAATTGCATTATTAATAAACTATTCCTTCCCCAATCAAGGATATACTGACAAAAAAGAGACGAACAACAAAGGGAAGAAAATATGAAGTACAAAATCAATGTTCCCTCATCATATTAATATGAGAACTTGCCTGTATAAACAGCAACACCACAAGCCCATTCAGTGTTCCTCAAATAGCATGATTGGAGAATTGTATTTTTAATGGTCAAAGGGCATATATCATTATCCAGGAATGGAGGAAATAGTCTCATGTTTGCATCAAACCTTCTGATGTCTTTATCTGGAACGGGACACTCAATCACACCCTATAAAAGAACGTAAACATGTAGAATGCACAAAAAGAGCATTTTCACCAGAACAAACACTAATAGATTATTTCGCTTCAATGTAAAGAAGTTATATTTACCTTGATTTTGTGCAATAATTCAGAATCTATTCCCATACAAGCAGAAGCAACCACCCTCGTCTTAAGATCAGTTTCACCATCAAGGGCAGCTGTCTGTAATATGCGATAGCAAATATGTAACCTATAAGTAAGTTTCAGAGTGCATTGAACAGGAAGACTCAAGCATAGGGCCATCCATTAGGAAAAAGACATCAAACCTATAAACAGAAGATTAAATCAAATAGAATGTACTCATCAATAAAAGATGCAAATAAGAAATGTTTTGATTTGATCCCAGAGTTTACAATGGAGCATCTACAATTTGTGTGCACCAAGCAATTGAAAGCAAAGAGCTCCCAACTGATTGGGCCAATTAAGTGCCACAAGTATTTAGCAACCAGCTTGCTTCAATGTATTTATTTCGCTGCCAATGACACAATCTGAAGCGGGAACTGAATTTTGAAATATACATCAACTTACAAATTGTTGAAGATGCATTCCTCTAATTTTCTTATGGTTAAACACCAGACCAGATTACGAAAAATTGAAGTAAGTCACATAGTTACTGTTCTAAAAAGAAGAGAAAATCCAAACAATATGAACGGAGATATGTAGAGTTTAACATGTTTGAATAATAGAGTATAATTGCAAGAGATATCTGCAAGTTTCATTGTTAGACAACTAGGAAGGGGGCTGAGCAGTTTCACTTGTTAAATCAAAGTGAATATAGAGAAGCAAAAGGCTGGTGTGAAGTCTGCTGACAGATGTACATTTTGCATATAAACCTGCGCATAAGTTACTTAACCGATAAGAACAAGTAAGACTAAATACTACTAGGTTTGTATTTCAAGAGATGATTACATGGATGAGTATCAAAAATCAAGAATACCCGTGCAATACTGGGCAACTTAGCCAAGGCTACTGAGTTTTGACTCTATTTAAGAGGAGTGGATGTCATTAACCCCCAGGACCCACCAGAGTTGAATTCCCATCTAGGCCCCCAACATTACAAGTTTTGTCAAAGTTTAAATACTTTTAGGAGTTGGAAATAATCCATCTTTTTGGAAATATAAGAAGATTTTGAGATAAATCTCAATACATCCTTCGTAGACATCATCCTTAAAAAGGAGAGAACAACGAATAGCAAGGACTACAAGCCTACAATGTAGTGGGAAGCCTCTAAAATATATACTCTCAGATGTTTTCTAGTACTAAATAAGGTGTTGGGTGAGACGGGGTCTACCTCTCGGAGTGAAGGAAGTCAAATCCTTAATGCAGCTTTGGTGGAAATGAAGTCGTTGACTCGAAGCAGTGAGAGTTGGGGATCTTGTGCAAGCTGAATTTTAAGAAAGCTTATGATCTACTAAATTGGGAGTTCCGGGACTTCATAATGATCCCACGTGTTAATATTTGATTTCAATCCTAGTGAATGGTAGCCCATCTGGTTTCGCTGGCATTGTGAAGGTCTAGATACAAGAGGACCCAATATCCCCCATGTATTCAAATTGGTAATGGAAGCTTTGAGTAGAATGATAGATAGAGTTGCGGGAGAGGATTGCTTTAGAGGGTTTTCCATAGAAACTGAGGGGCAATATATAGCGAGGGTTTCACATCTCTTGTTCATAGAAGACTCTTTGGTTTTCCATGACGCAAACATTAATCAATTGGATTGCCCTTTTTTTTGTAAGTAGTCACTTGGAATACCTTAGACAAGTTCTTATTTGGTTCCAAGAAGTACAGAGATCATCTTAGCAAATATGTTGAACAATGTAGGATACCTACCACGGGTGTTTATGATAAGGTCTGATGTCTTCCAACTATGTCATATCCTTAGGCACTTCCAATAAAGAGCAAAGAGTGTGGAGGCCATACTTGAGAGAGTAGAGAATAGGCTAACGAGACAGCAAAAGAGGTACTGGTAGAGAAGGAAGAAGAGGTATTAACTAGGAGCTCTCTGTGGAACATCCCGACACACTTTATGCCATTGTTTCATGCATCGGCCAATGTCACAAGTAAGGTAAAAAGGCTCCATAGGAGCTTTTTGTGGTATTCAGCAAATGAGTATAGGAAATTTCACTTAGGGAGCGTTTGGATAAGCTTTTTTTTTTCTTAAGTGACTTAAAAGCCAAAAACAGGTAGCTACCTACTTCTGGTAAACACTTCTAAAAATTAAAAAGTGCTTAAAAGCCAAAAGCACCTAAAAATAAGCCTATCCAAACACCCTCTTAGTTAGTTGGGAGGATGTTACATCTGCGAAGGACTGTGGCTCTTGGCATAAATGATTCCTAACTTCTCAACATGGCCCTATTAGGAAATTGATTATGGAGATTTAGGCTCGAGGAACATGATTTGTGGAAGGCGATAGTAGAAAACTTTGATGTTGTTAAAGCGGGTGGAGGACTAAAACTATCACACTTTTAGTTAATTGTGAACTTCGGAGGAGCATTATGAAAGGATAGAAAAACTTTATGGCAACCTAACTTTCAGGGTAGGGGATGGAAGTAGAATTAACTTTTGGAGTTTCAAGTAGTATGGAGAATAGATTTTTTTTTTTTTTGGAGAAGGTAACATTTGTGTATATTGATAAGCCAGTACATGGGTTGCACTGCAACCATATTTACAGCAAAATCAAAAAGACATATAGCTGACTTAAGTTCTAACAAGATCCTAGGATGTTTATAATTGAGACAGTATCCTCTAGGTATATTTGTTTACACCATAAACAAAAAAAGTCCAATGGAATTTAGTTTGATCATTTGTAGATCACAATTTTTGCTCTCAAAACATCTTGAATTCCTTTTCTTCCACATTGTCCACCAAATACAAGCTGGGACAATCCTCCGTCTCTGTCTGCAGCTCCTACTCCTGCTTCCTCCCAACTTTTTTTTTTGATTTGCACCGGGTGTCCGAGTCTCTTAGAGCCCCGACTAATCCCGGGGGTGCACAAGCCCTCGGCAAGGAGTTTCCCACAAGTGCACCACGGTTAATTCAGGTTTTACCCAGCTACATAGCAAATAACTCATTTTGTTAGGCATGACCCAACTAATACCCCTAAGGCTAACAAAAAATTCTCCACAACTGTGTAGTTATCCTGCATTGTAGAAACAGATGGCTGTCTCAACATGTTCACCACAAAAGGTAACGTCTGGTACATAAGGAGAATTTCCTCTTCTTGAGGTTCTCCTGTGTCGAAACAGCCTCTCTTGCCAATAACCAAGTAAAACAAACTACTGTGAAAGGGATTTTGATCTTCCATATATGCTTCCATGGCCAATGTTGTGTCTGTTGATTTCTTTGGTTCAAAAACTAGTAAGCAGAGTTCACCTTGAATCTACCTTTGCTATCTAACTTCCACCAAAGTCTGTCTTCTTCTTCACTAGTACCTTTAAATTCCTCCAACATTCTGAAAAACTCAATCACTTATTCAATTTCCCAATTATTGAAGTTTCTTCTGAAATGAATGTTCCAGCCTTGTTGTGTCCATGTGTCAGCCACACTCACCTCCTGTTGTACATCCAACCCAGCTAAATGAGGGAACAAAACCTTTAAGCTATCTGATCTCAACCAATTGTCCTTCCAAAAAGAAGTCTTATGACCGTTTCCAACTTTAACACTGATGTGGTTCTTCATAAAAGGCCAGAGTACTCTAATTGATCTCCACACACTAAAAACCCATATGGGGTATTGACTACCTTTGTCATCCACCTATCCTCCTCACCATATTTGATTTTTATGACCTTACTCCAATATGCTTGAGGTTCTTGTGAATATCTCCATAGCCATTTCAATCTGAGAGCCTTAATCTGTATCTTGAGATTTCTAATGCCAAGCCCCCCTTGTTTTTTCCCCCAAAGTACTTTGTTCCATTTGACTAGATGATGGACATCATGTAGGTGGGAAGAGCATCCAACACTGAATTTATAAGGGTAACTCTAGCCTCCTAATGATAAATACTGTGACTTCCATCTAGACAACTTCTTTTCACATTTTTCATCACAGAGCTCCAAATGTTCATGGAATTTGATTTGGCTCCCAAAGGCATTTCAAGATACGTGGTAGCTAGGATCCTACTTCCCCTCCCAAAATCCTAGACAACTCCTCCATTTTGGTAACCTCAGTAGTAGGGAACAACAGACTCTTCCTCCAATTTATGTGCAGCCTAGAGACACCTTCAAATAACACCAGGATTGAGATCAGGATCAACAATTGACCTTCATCAGCATCACAAAAAACTAAAGTATCATCTACATACTGAAGATGTTGAGACTTTGAGACTCACATTCCCGAATATTTTACAATATCTCAAACCCAGAAGTAGATAACAGTTTATTTTTGAGAATGGTAACTTGAGTATTAAAGAAAAAGGCACTAGAATAATGCCAAAACCATAAATACAGACAGAAAGGATAACAGATCCATATATGAAATCCTACCAGTTACAGAGCACCTATCAGATCTTCTAAGGATACTGTCTCCTCTACAAAACATTCTTTACATCAAAAATGAAAAAGAAGAAAGTACTTTATTTTAAGATTCTGTAAAGAGCTACTTCTTCCTTCAAAAATTCTTAAATGTATTTCTTTCCAAATTGTCCACCATATACATACAGGAACCAATCTCCACCGTTTCTTCTGTCTGACTACACCCCCAATGCAATTCCAACTTTTTAGCAGGTCACTAGTATTGGAAGGCATACACCATTCCGCCCACGATGTTAAGAAAACGTTGTGACCAGAAAACCAGTAACAGAACAATGAAGAAACAGATGGCTATTGGATTCTGTTTCTAAACCACAAAAAGGCCATCCAGAGCATAATTAGATTCTCTTGAGTCAGGCAAGCCTCCCTTGTCACTAACCAGGAAAAACACAAAACTTTTGTAGGAACCTTGGAAAGTTCAATTCATAAAGTATGGGATGGGGGAGTCCCTTGGAAAATAAGGGTCAAAAAGAACCTTCAGGACTCTGAAGTAGCTGAATTCCAAAATCTGGTCGGTATGTTTTAGAAGTATATTTCATGTTAGTCAGGACTCATGAGGTGGGGGTTGGGAAGAGATGGATTATTTTCATTGAAGTCATATTATCATAAGCTCTTGGTGAGGGAGGAGTCAGATTTTCTACACTGATTGGATTGGTTATGATAGGATAAGTTATGATGGGATTAGTTATGATGGGATTAGTTATGATGGAATAAGTTATAATGGGATTATTTCTTTTCGAGTGTTTGGTTTGTTGCATTCAAAATAATATGCATAATATAAATTTTACAAACAAATTATTTGTTTACAAAAATGCGCTTTATGAATGTGAAAAGTGATGTATGAAAAGGGTTTAAAGGGTTATCATTGTCATTTACGTACTTTATCCTGGGATAAGTTATCCCGGCATTATTGTACCACCCAAGGGGAGGGATAACTTATCACGGTGCTAATTATTAATCCCAGGATAAGTTATCCCGGACTTGCCAACCAAACAACAAAACTGAGTGACACTATAATTTAATCTCAAGACTATTTGATGTTATTCTTCACACCAAATGACCCCTTATGGTTTGTATTCCTAGGGCACCAAAGAGGGTGTGCTTTTTCAACTGTTTGGCAGTGAGAGGAGCTATATTGACAGCTGAAAATTGAGGAAACAGCGAGTTAAATATGTCAGTTGATGCTTCATGTGCAAATGTTCTGGTGAAGATGTGAACCATCTACTACTACATTGTCCAATACAAATAACTTGTGGTGTGAGATTTTGAAATGGTTTACAATGGGCAATCCGAGCATAGCAGCAGAGGCACTCTCTAGTTGTAAGTCAGAAGAAGAAAGAGAAGTTGAAAAGTCTGGGATGTTGTGCCACTAGCACTGGGTCTAGTAGAAGGGAAGAAATAGGAGAGCTTTTATGGGATGACATGTGTACGCTAGAGGAAAAGGCTCTCATTTCTAGTTTCTTTGAACCGATGAGGTTCTGGTATTTAAAGAAGATTGAGCATCGTTCTAAGAGAATCATATTATGTTGCTGATTCACTACTTTTTAGATACTGCTTGTATAAGGGAAATTTTCCCATTATTAATACAAGTATTACCTTATCAATGGGAGAATCTATCTAAAGCATCAAGCTTAATTTTTCTCAAGGTTCTTGTTATACCCTTCCAACAATAATAACCATGGTTTATCCTAGATTAAGACAATCTTTCAATCCAACACATCTACTTAATACTTCAAATAGAGTAAAAGAGGTGCAATATATTCTAAGACAGTTTGTTGCTAGAATGTGGCAACTGGGAGAGATCAATCTCGTATTTTAAGTTTGAGAACTAGTGGCTGCAGACTCAAGACTTCAATGAAAGAGTTAAAGAATGGTGGAATTCTGCAACTTTTGTGGGAAGACCAGATTATATTCTAGTTTGCAAGTTGAGATTACTGAAAGACAAATTGAAAGAGTGGAGCCACACAGTACATGGCAATCTAGGTATGCAAAAAACAGAGCATTCTTAACAAGTTAGCTGATCTTGACTTGATACAAGACCAAAGAGCCCTATCTGATGATGAGTCTTATTTAAGAGCAGTATTGATAGTGGAGTTTGAAGAAATTGCCAAGAGGGAAGAAGTAGCTTGGAGGCAAAGATCCAGTGCATTGTGGCTTAAAGAAGGGGACAAGAACTCAAAATTTTCCATAGACCAGCCAACTGCCACAAGTGGTACAACAACATTGATAAACTAATTATCAATGGATCCAACATGACTGAATCAGCTAGGATCAGAGAGGAGATTACTGCTTTCTACCAAAAACTATACACTGAAACAGAAGTTTGGCAACCTCAATTCAACCCTAGATTCCAGTCTATGGTTAATGAAGAGGACAATGCAGCACTGCAAGGCCAATTTGAAGACAAGGAAATTAAAAACTGTGTGTTTCTTGTGCAGGTGATAAGGCGCCAGGCCCTGATGATTTCACAATGGCCTTCTTTATACACTGCTGGGAAGTGATAAAACAGGAAGTGGTAGCTGCTATTCAGAATTTTCATGATCAGGGCTATTTTGAAAAAAGCTTTAACGCCACTTTCATAGCACTGATCCCAAAGAAGGTGGGTGTGGGTGCATCCAAACGGAAAGATTTCAGGCCAATTAGATTAATTAGGAGTATCTACAAAATCATATCAAAGATCTTAACGGAGAGACTCAGGAAAGTTATGCCAAAGATAGTGGATGATCAGCAAATGGCCTTTATTAAGGGCAGGCAAATCATGGATGCGATTTTGGTGGCCAATGAATGTGTGGATATGAGATGAAGATCCAAAGTCCCAGGAATCCTATGCAAGCTAGACATAGAAAAAGCTTATGATCACTTAAATTGGGAATATATGTGGGGAACCCTAAGAAGGATAGGTTTTGGCTACACCTGGATAAAATGGATAAAGTTTTGTATGTCCACAGTGAAGTTTTCTGTCTTGATCAATGGATCTCCAACTGGCTTCTTCTCCTCGGGGAGAGGGTTGAGACAATGAGACCCCATTTCTCCTTTTCTCTTCATTTTGGCTATGGGATGTCTAAGTGATATGCTGAAGAGTGCTCAGGTAAATAACAGAATTAAGGGTTTCAAAGTGAATGTGGGTGCCAATCTGGGAGTGTCTTATCTCTCATTTGCAATATGCTGATGACACCTTGGTGCTATGCGATGCAGAGAAGGAACAACTGACACACTTACAGGTTATTTTCATCTTGTTTGAAGCAATTTCTGGACTTCATATTAATTGGGGAAAGAGTTTTGTCTATCCTGTGAATGAAGTTCCCGAGATCAGTACCTTGGCTAACATTTTCTAGGTGGCAAGGTAGGGGAAGTTCCCACCACCTATCTTGGCATGCCTTTGGGAGCTAAGTGTAAGTCCATGAACATATGGAACTCTATGGTGGAAAAATGTGAAAAGAAGTTGGTCAATTGGAGAAGTCAATACTTATCCTTGGGTAGTAGAGTCACTTTGATCAACAATGTTCTTGATGCCATGCCAACCTATATATCTCTTTTTCCCATCCCCGGGAATATCATCAAAAAGTTGGATGCTATCCGAAGGAATTTCCTCTGGCAAGGCAATGGTGAAAGGGAGAAAAAGTATCATTTGGTCAAGTGGGATGTCGTCATAAGAAATAAGAAAGGAGGAGGTATGGGAATCAAGAACTTAAAAGCACAAAACAAGAGCCTCCTGTTAAAATGGTTAGGGAGATTTGCAACAGATGAGTAGGACTTATGGAAGGAAGTCATCATTGCAAGAAATGGTAGGGAAGGCCCATGGACTACTAAGGAAGTTAAAACTCTTTACGGTGTGGGTCTATGGAGAACTATCAGAAATCGGTGGCCGACAATGTGGGGTAATTCTACTATCAAAGTAGGTAATGGCAGAAAGACTATGTTTCTGGAATGATAAATGGTTGCGACAAACATCTTTGAGGCAACAGTTCCCGGACATCTACAACATCAATCAACAGAAACAAGCTACAATCTCAGAAGTCAGAAATACACGAGGCTGGAATCTATCCTTCAGAAGATTTCTCAATGATTAGGAGGTAGAGAAAATGATTCAATTCTACAATACCTTGGAATAAGCCCAGAGCCTCACCTGCGAGGAAGACAAATTGCTATGGAAGAGGGACAAAGATGGCAAGTTCAAGGTGAAATCAGCCTACAAGTTACTGGATACATCAATTCAAACTAAGGAGTGGCCTTAGAAGATGATCTAGGTAGGAAAGATACCACATAAGGTGGCCTGTTTCACTTGGCTACTTGATAATCAAGCTGTTTTGACTCAGGACAGCTTATGAAAAGGGGAAGACAGTTATGTTCCAGATGTTTCTTTTGTGAAGTTGAGACAGAGACAATAAACCATCTTTTCTTGCATTGTAAAGTGACTGAGCAACTCTGGCAATGGGTCTTTAACTTGAGGGGATTAGATGGTTGATGCCAAGGAACACTGCAGAAGTCCTAGCATGTTGGAACAGAGACGGGAATCAATCAGAACATAAGGAGAGATGGAAGACTGTCCCTGCTTGCATCTGGTAGACAATTTGGAAGGAAAGAAATCAGAGATGTTTTGAAAACAAGTGCATTCCTTTCCAAAGTCTAAAAATGAATTGTTTAGCAACTTTATACTTTTGGTGCACCAATATTGTACCTAAGGATCCGGGGAAGATCCCTCTATTTTTAGATAATTTATGAAGGTCATAGGTGATAGATTTCTCTTGGTTTTTCCTTTATACCAGTTAACCTTATCAAAAAAAATATTCTAGGACAGAAAACTTTGACAAAGGCATAATGATTTACCTCCACGTAACAAAGACCTTGCGGATCAGAAGTACCAATCAAGACCAAATCACAGGGAACTTCATCATTCTCACGAAGCCATACAATGTTACCAACACAAACGTCTTGGGCTTGAATCTACAAGTAAATACAAGCAATGTAGGATATAATATCTTCTATTGAAACATATAACAAGAAAATAGTTACAGAGATGATGAGATGATGAAATGGAATACATCATAGTCAGTTCAGAATTATTTACAAAAAGACATTGTGCTTCATAAACAAAAAAATATTCTGGTGCTACGTCAACACATCTAGTCACCTACAGACATGGAAGTTTACAGTAACAAAAATATATTAGCAAGTAAACATCGGATGAAAATAAGGCAACACAGGCAAAAGAACTGTACATTCACTAAGTACATGTAAAGTTCAGCACCTATATGCATGTGACAGAGTTGCCATGTGGCAAAAGAAAATCAACCTATACAGGAATACAGAAATTATCTCCTTCAGCCATGTTAATAAAATGCATATTTAAGAATGATAAAGGTAATAACATTTCGACTATATTTACAAAGTACAGAACTTTTGGGAGAAACGAAATTGCAACACCCAGCCCTCCTATACAGTCAATTTTGGCAAACTGATACTCTCTCCAGCCAAAAGTTAAAAATATATCTTTACTTGACATATTAGGATAATAAAATCCTTTAAAAATGACAAACGATACTCATGTGGCTTTTTGAATTGTAAATAAGGCTCAGTACTGCCTCTGTGCTGATATTAATTGAATTTGGTAATGTTGTATTCCTCAGTATTAAGGATGCTGGAGACCTCCAAAAATTGCTTAACATAAAGGAAGACAACACAGCTAATTACAGGGAGCCAAACAGATCAACTAATTGTTCTACTTCCTCTATACATTTCTTTTAACACCAAAAACATAATACATTTCTCTTTTACAGAGAAATCAGCATTTCTCTGTGCTCATATTAATATACTGTTACAATTACAAAAAAAACTATGGAGAGGATTATACAAGAAGGTGCACATTGAATTTTCAACTTCTGGAAATAGAACAATCAAAAAGTTGTATTAAAATACTAAAGTTGGACCATGTAACTTTGGCACTATGATGAAGTACAATGGAACAATTATGGATGTTCCATCATGATGAACAAGTGGACAGCAAGAAATGAAAAAATGATCAGCAATGTGTTGGCTAATTCTCAAAAGGAAGTTTGTTCCTTGAACCCATTGATGCTAGCGACTCTTCTACTGAATCCCCCAAAATTATCTCGTTGTTTAAAAATATAGAGAGACCTGGAACAAATGTCATGTGGCAAGAATTTTCTGAGGAAGTCAACATTATCCCCCCAAGAGAAAAGGCACTCCATCCCAAATTGAACAAACTATTATGTAGGGAGATATGTGAGAGCAACAACTTAACTTTAATTCGGGAGTAGAACAACCAAAAGTTTGTGATAAGAAACTATGTGATAAGAAACTAAGGTTGGACATTGTCACTTTTGGTGTAATATTGCATATGACAAGAATTTCCATCCCATGGAAGTGACCATTATTTTGGCTTCGTACAAACGAGAAAAGAACAATGGTCAATTCAGGACAGAGCAGTTGAAACAAATCAGACAATTCCAAAGTTGAATTAAATCAAATAAGAAAGAATTTTTTCTGATATAAGTGAATAAAAATGTAATAAAGAATGTAGACACTAATATTATACATGTTTTCTAATGCCCTTCCGCACAACCCAAACTTCTTTCTCATTAGCTTTCTTGTCTGAAAGATATCTGTTGTAATCATCCCACGCCTCCTTTGTTGCTGAGACTGCAAATATAAAGATGAGAGGACCCCATGTACTAGCAGGATTTACTGGGGTGATGAGTGACCATAGTTGAAGGCAAGCAATCAACAAAAAATACTGGTTCATAAAGCGGCTGGAAACAAAAAGATAAAGCAGTTAGGAAAAGGTAGAGATGACATTTAGAAATTCAAGCTAACAGGAAAAGAAAAGAGTTGGTTACTTTTACAAATGTTAATGCATGAACCAATCTAGGCAACAAATGGGATAATCACAGAGCCAAAAGATGTTACCAATAGAATTAGTAACGTGATCATATAAGCATAAATGAGTCAACTGGTGCAACAAATTACATAATGCAATTTTGTATGCAAGAATCTTGTAAAAGATTCCAATCACTAAATCCATGTTGCATGATTTTGACATAATCTCTGTTCCCATCTCTAGTCTTTATATATCAGAATAAACTAGTCCAGCCCAGCCTAAGTGCATACTATTCTGATAATCTATAACAACAGTAAAACACAAACTACAACGAAATTCATAATGTTAAGGGAGTCCATGAAAGATCATAAACACAAGTAGTTTAGTGGTAACTTTTCAGGGGCATTTCAAGAAATAATCAGGTAATTATCCAAAAAACCTAACTGGCCACTACTTTACCGTATTAAGTGACGAATGCTGAATGATTATCTAGAGTTTTCAATATTATTTTATAACCATGGTCTAGAGTTTTGAATGCTTAGAGTTAATGTGGTAGATATAATCAAATTTGCACGGGGTATAAGTAGCATACATAAGGGATAAATGAGAGAAGATAGCCTGAAATTATTTTACCATGTACGATGTAGACCTTTGCACAGGTCCATAAAAACACTAAGATGATTGAATATGCTAAAAGAGGACGAAACAGACATATGACATGGAGAAAAGCTGTCTTAGATAGCCCATAATTTATCGGAATCAATGCAAACTTAAGTAAGAAACAAACAGGAAGGAAGAAAAGGATTCATATAGATGACAACAACTAACTGAGGTTAAGGCTTCATTATATCCGTTACAATTAAACTAGAGGTGGTGCATCCAGGAGGCTAAAACTCTAGCCAGATTGGGAATGTGCATGCTGTTGTGAGGATATGCGTAGGATTTAAAGAACCTCAACTTGTAAATCAAATGGCCAAAAATACATTAGAATGGGTACAGAAGGACTCCTTTTCCAGAATCCTAAATAATTTGGAATGAAGGACAGTTGACTGATATACAGATAATCTGGTAGGAGATCTTGCAGGTAAGCAGGATGCTTTGTGGAGAGATGTGATTAAAATGAAGTTTGGAATGGATGATGTAGATGTGCCTCCATGGTGTAGGTTTCATAGCCTTGTAAAACTATCAATTGGGATGCAAAGAGAATGAGATTGGGGATAGACTCCCGAATGAACACCAACCCTGCAAGCAAATTTTTCCAGATATAGATGGTATTGTGCTGAACCAAGAGGCAACAATTGCTGAATACATGCAGGAAAACAGATAAACATTGAATTAAGTTCAATGACAATCTTAGGATGAACTTTTCTGACTGGAATTGGAAGGGTGGCACAACCAGCTGAGGGTATTACAGATTATCAGCAGAACAACATTCACTAGAGAAACCATGGGGGGTTCCTAGAGGAGTCTTGCTACAGCTACTTAAGCAGCTAGCCAACAATTCCATGCATTGGTGTTCCAAGATGATAAAGCGCAGCCCGGTACACCACGCTCCCACTGTGTGCGAGATCCGGGAAAGGGCCGGAACACAAGATGATATGGAAGATAAAACACACAAGATTAACATAGGGCATAAATACCCATATACAAGAAGTATACCAAAAGGTAGAGAAAGATCACAAAAAGACATGGTTCTCAAAGACACCCAAGCTTCTATAAATAACAGTATGGGTGCACCAAAACATAACAAGGGAAAAGAGGCTACTCCACATGTGCACAAAGTTCTTCTCTATTCTCTCAAAAACTCTCCTATTTGCCTCTTTCCAAATAGTCCACATCAGTGCAAGTGGGGCGACGATCTTCTCCCCAGCATTTACACATAAAACACCGTTGACACATGTCATTTTCCTCTTACTCAAATTATCCGCCGTTAGAATCACCCCCCTCATTGCTAACCATGTAAAGAAACACAATTTTCTGTATACTCGTGGAATTCATACCGAAAGATAAGGAAAGGTTGCCTCCTCTCTCTTTAGAAGCTTCTCATAGAAAGACTTAACAGAAAATAAGTCATTGTTCCCCTCCACCCACCTCCAAATATCATGGCTAAGCTGTGAAAATTTTGCTTATAGAGCAACTCCATTAACCTTTGCAACTCTGAAACCTCACAGTCTTGCAAGTTCCTCCTATACCTTAAATCCCAAAGAAATGCAATATAAGTTTCATAACTTCATCTGTGAATTTAAATCTAGAATCCCTTAGCCACCTATTTTTACACTGCCCATTCTTTTATTAAGTAATAAGATTTTTCATTACTGACATCAAGTAGATGCATAACATTATAAAAGTTATGTAAGCAAAAAACAAAATCTTTGTTGGAAAAACTATACTAGTACCTGGGAGCTAAGATCAGGGAAATCTACAGAGGATGTGTCATTCCAACTATATAGATACTCCCTCCATTTCAAAATGACTCATTTCCTTTTTTGGCAACATTTTAGTTTAAGCTTTCCACATGGCATGTTCAAGACCACAAGATTAAAGGGCATTTTTGTACATTTGACATAACTTTAATTTAGGACCACAAGATTGAAAAGTTTCTTTATTTTCTTAAACTTCGTGCCAAGTCAAATCAGGTCATTCTTTTTTAAAAGGAGCAAGTATAATAAACACCTGCTCTTGAGGGAATAGTTTGGAGTTGATAAACCATCAAAAAATCTTCTATTCCTATATGTCCATACACCAAAAAATACTTGTAAGTGTCATTTCCAGATTTCCTTGATGGTCTTATCAACCGTCCAGCTACACCAACATTCATAGGCATCTTACACCGCACATATGATTGGGAGATTCAAACTATGTTTCTGATTCTATGAGGAGAGCAATGGATGAAGACTCTTTGATGGCAGCCACCAAAAATGAGCACTTTCTAAAATCCCAACTAATTCACTTATGTGGCAACAAAATTCAATTTTAACATACTAATTCAATGGTTGGGCCAGGAACTTAAAATTACACAATAAGATCTTGTTATTCAAATGGCTTTGGAAATAGTGCATGGACGGTAAATGGTAATGATATCTAGAAGAAGTTGATTTATGTTATACGTGTTAAGAAGGTTCGGTAGATTCTCCTTCACTTTGGTTAAATGCTAAAGGGGGGATATGGAAGGATATTTGTAGACTCAGTGAGGAGCTTATAAAATATCTAAATTGAAGGTTGGGAATGGCTGCAAAATAAATTTTTGGATTGATGTATAAGTGGGGGAAGAATGTCTTAAGAATAAATTCCTATCTTGTTTGATTGTTCCATCAATAAGAATGGTATTGCGAAGTTCATTCAAATTCAGGCTGGCAGATTATTTTAGAAGGAACTTGAATGATTAAGAACTAAAGGACTACTATCAGATACTTCAACAACTAAACTCAGTCCAATTTGATAAGAGAAAAGTGAATTATTTGATAGGGACAGCCAGCAAAAATTTTAAAAATCACCTAAAAGAAGCTACAATGTACTGTTGAAGGAATCAGGTAATTGGGACAATACTTGACCTTGGAAGATGATTCGGAAAACAAAACTCCAGTGAAGGTAGCTTATTCAGGATAGACTGCAACCTGGGGAGGATGACTAACTCAAAACAATCATCAGAAAAGGGGTTTCTCTTTATGCAACAGATGCAACTTATGTGAAGAAGACCAGGGCTCAGTAGATCATTTATTCCTTCACTGCAGATTTCTAGACAGTGTTGGGAACTATTTCTTGACATCTATGGCATCTTAGGGGTAATGCCTAGAGATGCAAGGAGTTTACTAGATAGCTGGAAGTTTCAAAGGGTTCCCAGAAGGCTAAAGCAGATTTGGAAGACCATGGAGTTCATTAGATAGCTGGAAGTTTCAAAAGGTTCCCAGAAGGCTAAAGAAGATTTGGAAGGCCATCCTACTTTGCATCGTGGACTTATGGCTGGAGAGGAATAAAACATGTTATGAAAGGCATGGAATTCACATTTCTAGAGTCTAGAATAAATGTTTGCATAATTTGTTTTTCTGGTGTAATAGCAACTTGGTAGAAAGTATGGACCAATACATAGATTTTCAGGAAAATTGTTAGGTAGCAAAGAGTAATAGATTGTCTGTTTGGTCTTTGTATGAGTCCTGTTTCCTTTTGTAACAGCTTGATACCTTTTCAATATAACCTTACCTTACCAGAAAAATTCAGTGGATAAAATTTTCAAAGAATCAGATATCTAAAGTAAAGACGTTCACACTTTAAAACAGCAAAAGCAACAATCGCACTTACAAAGAGGGATAATCGATGTGATTGTCTCTGGAATGTTAAACGCTAGATGCTAAAGACAGTGGGAAGTATTAAATGTATATCTCACACCTATCAAATGTATCCTGTCTTTGATTTTTATGTAAGGTAGATAGTTTAAGAAAAGAGGGAAGATCTTTTTAAATTGCCCTTGAAAGGGATAATCTTTTTAAATTTGCTCTTCATTATCATCAATGTATCAACATCCCTTCTCTCATATTCCTGACATAGTTTCTCATACTTCTCAAATGGTTTCAAAGCCTTTTCAATCTTAATAGATACTTGAATAGCTTAAGCCTACCTGCAGGCAGACTTATTTTGCCTGCCCATCCAAAAATTGTTTTTTATTTTCATACATATAATTCTTTCTTCTTTTTTGTGACTGTTGGTAAAGCCTTTGAAGCAGCAGCACGCCACCATAGCTATTCTTGGTGATCATTCCGGCAGCACTGCATCTCTTTCCAAGACTATTCTGGCAGCACCAAGCTTATTTCTAGTAACCGTTTGGGATACACCTCTTTAGCAATGACCATTCCATTGACACAACGCCTCATTTCCACCGTTCTCACAGCACCACTTCTTTCGGGCCACTACTCCGATTATTGTTATTGCACGACATTCCAACATGATCATGAAATTTCATTGACCGACTTATACGGCAAGTTTACCAACGATAACTCAGTGGTCGTTTATTTTTTCTACATTGCTAAAACAAACAAACTCAAGTTGGTCTCTACCTAGAACTTAAGGGATGCAAGGTATATTAGGATCTTAAAATTAGTGATAAGTTTTAGTAGGAAATTAGTTCCTCATAATAGATTATATCCAATACAATCCCCACTATCCTCATCAAGTAATCAGACGCCAAAACTTTCTTACAATTTTCCACCCCTAATGCCCACGGTATTGCCTCCTGTAAGATAGTTTCTCTACATCACATGTCATTCCATAATTAACACCTGCCCTCTTTCCGACAGTGCAACCAATATGCTTTGGATACATGTTTTCCTCATGATCCCCTGTACACTCACGGACCATCTATTATTCCCTACTCCAAGTTTCACGGTTATTTACTTCTCCAAGATGTAATTTCCTCTTGGATGAATATCCACAACAACATCCCCAAGTGTGTCAATTGAAAGTAAAGTTACTCTTATGAGACCATCATCTCCCTCTATATCAAACTCTCCCATCCCTCTCTTCCCAACGGAAAGCCCCTCAGCATCTTGTGCTATATGTCTCAACTTTGCAAGTTGCCTCTAAATTTCTACATTAGCCAGCACCTTATCCAAAACGGAAAAAGTAAAGCAGAAAAGTAAAATAAGAAAATCTCTCATCTGCCCTAGAGAAATTATGTTGTCTACTAAGGATAAAATGAAGTTTTGTCTTAGCATAATCATTATTGAGAGCAAAACATTCGCGACAAAACCAAAATGGAAAAATCTCAAAGCTCAAAGTTTCGATCTAATATAAAATGCAGAACTTCTATGTAATAAATTTAGAAAGTTACCTGAATTGTTCCCACAAGTTCTTTGGAAGAAAATTCCATACAGTATATTTTCTGTTTGAGATCCGGTTGTCACAGTAAATATTATTTGACAAATCATCATCATCAATATAAACAAAACGCTTCATTGTTGACCTGTATGCAGATTTTCATGTAATAGATGCTGACTTTGAGGTTAAAGCAGCAGTTAGTGTCCTTTGGGTCTATTCATTACCAAAGAATTAGAATTGTACCTGCAAAATTGACAAAGTGATTAGGCTAACAATTATATTACAAAAACAATAAGCACTTGTAAGGAAGAGATTGGACAATGATCATAAAACACTAACAACCATAAAATCTGACTCATCCAAAGACAAACTTAATAGGAACAAGAATTGCTGCTCAAATCAAACCTCAATGTTAATGGTCAGCATGAGACGTCCTCTTAGAATGACAACGGTCATAGATGTACAATTTTATCCTCTAACAGACAGGATGCATTTTTCTCCAGTTTATCCAAAGGTCGGTAACTGAAGCTACTAATAAGACATTTGTATACCTAAAAATCACATAGAAGAAAATATCTCCATAGAAGTAAGCTTTCGTGGAACCAATACTTCTTGGCTAGGAAAAAAAACATAATGAATGAATATGTCTCATATTAGAGGTGTATCCAGGATTTCGAGAGGATGGGTGCACTATTCCAAAAAGGTGAATCTAAAATATAAATTTGCTTGGTTTTGACCCTTAGGTTATTATCACTAAGGGGTCGTTTGGTGTGATGGATAAGGAAATATAATCCTGGGATAATTTTTTAGTGTCCTCAATTCATTGTTTGGTTTCAAAAGTTGGGATAACTTATCCCAGGATTAACAATTAGTACTGGGATAAGTTATCCCTCTCTGGGGATGGAAAAACAATCCCAAGATAAGTTATCATGGGATAAAGTACGTAAAAATCCAAAAATATCCCCCTTTAAACTTTCTTTTATACATTATTTTTATATTCATGTATATTCACATAATTTTTAATAATATTTATAATAACATTCACAACCTTAATTAATTGTTATTTTTATAATAACATATTTTTCTATTAAAAATTACATTTTATAAATACAAATTCTATTTATGAATATATTATAAGCTGAACTTATTTGTCTAATACTTATGTTTATTTATATTTTGATTTCTCTTAAAATATTCACTTCACTATTAAATTACATATTTTTAATTAAATAGTTTATTACTCACTTAAAAATTGTATTCTATATATCAATTAAAATGTAGATAACTTTAAAATTTAATAATAATTTTTTTACTTTAACAAACTTAAATGAAAAGTTTATTTTTAAGCTAAATAAGATGGAAGTTTTATTTGTAAGCTAAATGGGATGAAAGTTTTATTTTTTAAGTTAAATAAGATGAAAATTTAATTAAAGCTAAATAAGATGGACATTTTGTTTTTAAGTTAAATATATTAAAGTTTAATTTTAAAAACACACGACATAATCATGAAAATGCAAACACAAAATTATTTATGTTAAATAAGTTGAAAATTTTATTTTAAGACTGAAAAGCTAAAGCTTGCAAAGAAAATATTTTTTAAAAAAACCTAAATAAGGTGGACGGTATTTTTGTAAACAAACAACATATTCTTAGAAATTATGCAATGAATAGTATTTTGAATATGACAAACCAAACAAACAATAAAAATTACTCTCAGCATAAATAATCTCATCATAACTTAACCCAGCATAACTTATCCCATCATAATTAATCTCATCATAACTTGTATCCAAACCAAACGACGCCTAAGTCTGTTAAACTTTTAAAATTATAGGTCCAAAATTAATTTTTATCTATAGAAATAGTAATTTTAATATACACATTTGGTTCAATTGTATAAAAAAATTACAGAGCTAAAAAGAATTAGAAATTTCAAATGTGACAGGCTTGAAAATTTCCATGGACTAAAGCAAAAAAAAAGAAACAAAACATTATTGCTTCATGTGATACTTTGAATGTGGGTCCACACATCTGTATTTAAGTATTTTTTAAAAATGTAACACTGCTATATATGATTTAGGAAGAGGAGCATGGGTTCAAGTGAGCCCACAACCCCCCCCCCTCCCCAAAACATACGCCCCTACTTGAGTTATATAAGTGACATAACTTGCTTAGACTCCTTTTAGTTCAAGGAAATTCTTACCTCAATGTAGAGATACACATGCCATTTAGAGAACCTTTAATTTTAAAGCTTTTGTAGCTTTCCTTACAATCAACTACTTCTATGCCTTAGTCCCACACAAGCTAGGTTGGCAATAGGAATCAATTATTTCGAGCCACTGGAATGAAACGGGGATGAATGGCACAGAATGGACATAGAGGATAGCCTACCTCAGCTTGTACGGGATTAAGATTTAGATGATTCTTTAAGTTGATATCATCCCACCCAAAGCACCCCCTAATAGCAGATAACTAGCCAACCATGCATTAGCTCAACTCATGATGACATTCTTTTTATAATGATTATGTCCGATGTCTTGCTTGCATCTCGACTACTCCACCTACCATCTCTCACCAACATATATACCGAGTAACTCTACCTACCAAGACTTGGGCAGATAGGAAGGAATCACCTAACTCACAATATCATTTTTATTATCGCTCTGCAAGAATCCTTGGCCTACCCAAGCTGTGGAACTCACGAATTTCACAAAAATTGAAATGGAACTACTCCAAGAACAATGTTATATTGTGAATCTACAGCCAATTTGTGCTCCTGCGGCAGCAAACTCAGCCAATCAAACAATAATTTCAGGGCAAATAACCACACATACAGAAAGACAATATACACAGTAAAGATGGAAAAATTACACACTATTTCTATAGAAAAACATTCACTATCAGACTACGTTTCAGTGGTGAACCCTGTTTAATAGGACTAGGTGTCACCAAACCCACTGGTTCTAGCATGGGTTGTATATATGTATTGTAAACCCTGCTAAAATCTGACAAATTATTAAATTATGAACTCAGCAACGACAAGCATTTTGGTTTAGTAATGAATGATATTAAGTTGTCAGACTTGAGTTGGAGTCCCCGTCTACATTTCTTTTTGTTCTTTTAGATAGGGTTCCCTTTTTCTTTTTTTTAATCAAGGTAATGTACATAGGGTTCCCTTTTGGGAAATACACAAATGCTCCAACTTAGAACCCATAACCTCCAAATCCTAGATCAGATGCTACTGTGTATATGGAGCACAAAGAAGCAAATCCATGAAACAGAAAAAAATTAAAAAATGAGCAGAAAAGAAAATTCACAACTGCTTTGAGAGCAATACAGTCACCATCTGAACATGATTCTAGAGCAAAATGATACTAATTCATCCAAACAAAGAAACAAAAGGCAAAGGGAAAATGGCAACTCTAGAGCAAGACAGTCATCACCGGGACACGAATCTAGAGCTTTAGATTTGAACTAACCCAAAAAGATAAATAAATAAATGGAAGAGCAATATCACAATTGCCCAAGGTCTATTTCTTTACATTTCACCTTTTCTTATGTTACATTCTGTACCAATGCTAAATAGTTAAAACACACAATTGAATAGAGCACTTCTTGATGGCCTCTTCTCTCTCAGGGCATTTTAGCTAAAGTGCGCCAGCCATGGGAAAGAGGGCTCAACAGCCATCTCTGAAGGAACAAACAGCAAAGGAAGCTGAAAACTCAAAAGCAACAGGCCAAAGAGGGCAAAAACCAGTAGCAGCAGCAAGCATGGTAACCAGGACGGGCAGATCATCTATCGCAGGTTCAGAAAGGGTTAATAGATTCGTCTCAAGCTAGTATCAAATCTAGATCTGCTAGAATTGCAGATCGAGTCCAGAGGAAAGGAACAGCTGTGTCTCCAATGGTTGGTAGCGATTCAATTACTGTGATCTCCAATGGAATAGCAAAAACAACTCAGAATGATGTACCAGTGATTGATAAGGTTGCCCTCAAAGCATAACAACAGGAAGAGCAGCAACAATGGATGGATGTGGAATTGGACACAAGTGTGGCTGGGAAGTCAGCTCCCTCTAGAAGTAGCAGAAAATCCTGCACTTAAGAAGTAGAGGAGGAATTGAAGATACCTGAAAGGAAGGGCTCAGTGAGGGGTAATTCTGATATTGCAAAAGTGGGGAATGCACGGTTCAAACTGGACATCTGATTCCGACCACACAAGGCGAATCCCCATTTGTTGAAATTGAGCTAGAAGATATTGCGTCAGAGATTACATATTGGAAGGATTCAGTAGTATGCTATGTGTTGGGTGTGATCCCTCCAGTTACTGTAATGAAAGGTTATATTCAGAGATTGTGGGGCAAACATGGCACCAATAGAACAGTTATGTTGAAGAATAGTGTGGTTCTAGCATGATTTGATACAGCTTAAAAATGAGGTGATCCAGGGAGGAATTTATCACTTTGATAGCAAGAGCCCTTTTCTGTAAAGGCTTGAGATATGGAATTCCCGAGAGATGAATTCTATATTGTTCCCATATGGATTAAACTGCCAGGGTTTGATTTCAAGTACGAGAGTAGGAAAAGATTGAATAAGATTGATAGTTTGGTTGGTAAGACACTGATGATGGACCATACTACTGAGAAGAAGACTGGGCTCAATTTTGCCAGATTGCCGGTTGAGGTGGGGATGAATGCCAATATGCCTGACACCATTGTGTAACAAAATGAAAAAGGATACTTGATTGAGCAAAGAGTGACCTATGACTGAAAGCCTACATTGTGTAAGCATTGTGATACGTATGGCCATTCAGTGGATGTTTATAGGAAGAAGAGTGGCTCTAATACACACAAGAATACAGGGATGCGCACTAGAGCAACCAGAGGAGGAGAGACTGGGTCCAAAGCCAAGGAAGGTGCAGATAACTAAGGGTGTCACACAGACCAGTGTTAAAAGCGAAAAATGCAAAAAATCTCTAAGGCCTATTGGACTTTAAGTGCAAATAAAAAGCGTGGGTTTTAATGAGAAAAGGCACAACTGTAGAAAACATACAAATATGTATCTATGTTTACTCCAAGACTAATAATTATAAGCATGAATCACAAATATATAGACAAAGAAATTGATTTTTTTAACGATAAAGTGAAATATTAATTGTTTAGTGTGGTGTCTTCAGGAACCACTCATTCACAAGGAAAAGCTTGTCTTAGAGCCATGATGACAACGCTGAAGCCCACATTTAGCGAGGTGAAACACTCAATGTGTTTTGAGCCTTGCTTAAGCTCGCCTTTGACAACAGTGAGTGGACATTCCTTCACAGCCAGCAAAAGCCAGGTTGATGGAGGCAGACGTCAAAGTTAGAGTCATACTCCAGTAACGAACCAACACCCAGGTAGTCCCTTTGATAAAGGGAACGTGGTACTGAAGGACGGATCACCCCACTGAGGTATAGGAGAAGTCCAGAGGAGAAGAAGCAGAATCAAGAGGTCACTAGCCCAAATTCTTCTTAGGTGTTGAATCAGTAGCCAACCACAATCATCACAAAGTCCAGGATTTGTAGGAAATGCAGGGAATAGGACCATGCCATCTCCTGGGAATGGTTAATCTCATCAGTTGGAATGTTAGGGGGCTATATTCCCATGATAAGGAGGGGGAGGTTAAACTCCTTTGCAATTAGGAAAGAGTAGGGCTAATTAGGATGTTGGAAACAAAAGTTAAGCTACATAAGATTGATCAATTAGCTACTAAATTGTTTAGGGGAGGGCAATACTCGACCAATCTGAAACATCATTATAATGGTAAAAGTTGGATAACCTGGAAACCAGATTACTACCTTTTATTCCAATTAGTATGAATGCTCAGGCTGTTACATGTGAAGTGACTTCTCCACATTTACAACTATCCTTTCTGGTAACATTTGTTTACCAGGGAAGAGAGGAAAAACCTTAGGGAATACTTGTTGCACCTGCAAGGAATAGTTAAGAAGGCCTGGCTGATAATAGGGAACTTCGATTCTGTGCTTCATGATGATGATAGGATTGGGGTCATCATGTGACATGGGCAGATGTAGTTGACTTTGCACAATGTATAGATGAATGTGAATTGATCCAATTGCCTTATCAAGGAGGGAAATATACATGGAATGACAAGAGCCGGGATAACAGGATATTCTCTAAGATTGACCAAGAGTGGTCTGCCAGTCATGGGGTGCAAAATGTTTCAAGTAATTAAGAAGATGAAGCGATTGGAAAGTGCACTAAAGAAGTGGAATGCTCAACACTTTAGAAACACAATTATTGACTCTGAGGAGGATAGGAAGGCCTTGAAGCAAGCTCAGTTACATTAACTTACTCACCCTTTCAACACTAAAGCTCAGCAGGCAGAAAGGAGAAATATTTGAAGTTTAGACAGTTCTCCTACTTAGCTGAAATGTACTTACAGCAGTAAAGCAAGGTCACTGGCTCAGATTAGGAGATGACAACACTAAATATTTTCATGCTGTCACTAAGCATAGGAGGCTTTAGCAAGCAACTACGCAATTAAAGGATGAACAAGGAGTTTGTCAAGCAGGTCTTGATATCATTACCAATATTTTTGTAGAGTAATATGACAACCAACTAGGCAGGAAAGAACCACTCAGAAGGAATGCCAATAATTACCTCCTGAAGAACGGTAGTATCTTAACAATGGACCGATGGAACAAGGAATCAGGATATTGGCTCCCTTCACCAAAAAGGATGTAAAATCAACTATATTCTACATTGCTAACACGAAGAGTCCAGGGCCAGATGGCTATGGAACTGGATCTTTTAAGACAGCCTGGAGTAAAGTGGGGAAGGGTATCACAGAAATTGTATTAGAATTTTTTCAGAATGGAAAACTGCTTAGACAGCTCAACTCCATCAACATTGCTCATGGCAAGTCAGTACAGAACAATCTCATGTTGTAATGTTCAGTAGAAGTGCATCTCTAAGTTGATATGTAGCAGACTAAAAGAAGTTGTTGGTCACATTGTTGCAGACAACCAAGCTACTTCCGTATCGGGGAGGTCAATGCTACACAATATGCTAATGTTTCATGATCTTCTTTGGCACTATAATAACCACTCCGGGATACCAAATGAAGATAGATCTCGGGAAAGCATATGATATGGTGAGCTGGGAGTTTTTGGAAGAAGCACAGGTGGGATATGATTTTTCAGCCAGGTTCATTCTATTGATCATGGTATGTGTTACACAAGAGCGGCTCAATCCTAAAGCCACTAAAGCAGTGGCTTTGGACCCAAAAAAAATAAGCGCTTCAAAATTACAAATCCTCCAAAACAACCAACCCCCAAAATTCGAAGCTCAAATACGAAGACACATACACACATCCGAAGATGCACAAAAAAGTAATAAATTTGACTAAGAGGCAAAAACGAAGAACCAAAAGCACTGAGCGGAAGAGTGAAGACGCAGACAAAAAGATGAAGGAGATACTTACATAAAAAGAGACGACCAGATCTGATGAAGCCGATGAAAAATGTAAATTGTGAGAAGCACCAGACCAACAGCACACTTCAAAGAAACAAGGCAAAATGAGCTAAAAGGACATTTCCGAGTTGAATGGAAGAAAAAGGAATTTTTTTTTTTTTTATGATAATACTTTAGTTATGAGTTAATGGATTTGTATTGCAATATTTAAAAGTTTGGGATTAAATTAAAAAGTAAAAACTTACCAAAAAGAAAGTAAAAAACTCTGATCCTATCATTCTTTCATCTTCAGCAAAAACTTGTCAAGAAAGTCACTTCTTTTCTTCTCCATTCTCCACCCTTTTTGCTCTGTTAAAGAACTTTATTTCCTTTTTATGAAAGTTGTCTTTTTCTCTTCCTCATCTTTCTTTTCTTCACTTCAATATTTGAAGGTAAATTTATTTATTCTTTGTTATCATATTTTTTGAAAAAGTTATTTAAACAATTATAAGTTATTTATGTGTACTTATTGTTTAAGCAACTAAAATAGATAAATAACTAGTGATTGTGTAAATCAAAATATGAGTGTTTAGCATAAACAATAGTTAGTTGGGAAAGTGGATTAAAAAGGACTTTTGAGAGGTTAAATAAAAAGAAAGGGACACAAGTCTAAAGAATGCAGTAAAAGAGACTTTTTTTAATGAGGATTATATTTATTTAATAAATAAATTTTTATATACCCTAAAGTTTGGATATTTACACAAAGACCTAATATATAAAGGGGGAAAGGAGAAGCGGGAAAGAAGAATAGCAGTTGCTATGCAGGCTAGGGTTGCGTATCGGGTGATTCGGTTCGGTTTTGAATATTATCGGTTTTGCTTATTGGTTATCGATTTGTAGATAAGTTAAACCATTAAGGAACC